>JANAVB010012598.1:11359154-11479299 GCA_029216955.1 Iris pallida | reverse complement strand
TTATATATATATATAGATATATATATATATAGAAGTATATACATTAGGTTATATGATAAGAAGTCAGCTCAGAGGACCCACAGCCCATTTGAACTGAGAGCAACCCTACGTGAACCCGAGCCTTCAAGCCAAACAAAACCGTTCCCCACATCAACCAGCAGCAATCCCTTCTCAGCCGAGAGCAGTAATCCCAACCCGAGCTAACCCCATTCAATTCTGTTTAGCAAATCCCAGTCCAACCGAGCTTACAGACCTGATCCTTCCCCAAGCCCATCAAACCAGCCAGGCCCAGCCAAACAAAGCTGCAGGCCAGCATAACCCAAATCCTGTCTAACTCTCCAACCGAGAGATCAATATGCATAAGTATATATAACAGCTGATCGAAATCGAGAGGGAGATCGAGAACAAAACTCGCAAAACCCTAACCACCCTCCACACGCCGACACCCCACGACCTCCTGCCACCCAGGCGAGTCTCCCGCCGCGGTACAACCGCCGGACACCGGCCAGAGTCGCCGGAGCAGCGCGCGAAGCGGCAAAACAGAGCAAGCAACAACAACAGCCGTAGTTATGTGGTAGTTTTTCAAAATCTTTCTCTCTCGAAGATCGATTATTTTATGCACCGTTTGTTGAGGTACATTCACAACCTAACCATCTACGTGACCGTCTAATTAGATTCGAACATATTTGATTAGATTCCTCTAGAAATCAACCCAAAATTACAAAAAACCCGTTTCGAAAACAGTCTAGAAAATAGTTATATGTTGTTCGAGGATCGATTCCGACCAACTCGTGCACAACATTAAGAAACTATTTAAAGATAGACCTAGACACCATATAGGGCATCACAACCGGTCTTGTAGATTCTGAATTCGTTAAATAGGTGAGAAGTTATTTGATTCTAAAGTTAACAAAATCATGTTTCAAAAACTAGAAATTCACCGGTACGACGTGCGTCCCGCCAATCCGGGCGACGTGGTCGCGAACCGAAAGCACTGAAAGGTGCGTATCGTCTTCGTGGTCGTGTAGGCTTTGACGGAATTCAAATTGACCGCGTGTACGCGAAGAATTTGATGCATATCCGTCGAAATTCACCGTATCGGCCTCTGTGCAAATTTCCCAATTACTTTGTGCACGTTCGTCAGATCGAGACGAAACTTACGCCATCAGGGCCGTATTATTTTTTTGGTCCTGTATGCCAAGTTTGGTCCGATTCTGGGACAGTTGATCGGATCGCCATTTTGCGGGCCCCACGGTCCGATTCAACGGACGATTTGTGCACGGTCCACCGGAATCCAAAATTGGACATACCATTGGGTTCGTATCATCAAATCGAATTCGTAGACATATAGTTTGATGAATTTAGAGACCATTGACTCTGACACGTTTTTCGGTACAAAGTGGGTCCAACGGCGTATATCATTTTTGCCCAAAATTACCGTTTTGCCCCTATGTCTAGAATTGGAATTAAGGACAGGCAATCCTAGTTAATTTGACTATTCTGTGACTGTTGGCATTGTCTGTTTCAGCTTTTGAAGACAGTTGTGATGATTTGGACTTTATGGCTTAGCAGTAGACTAGATTGTTATTGGATCTGCGTGCAACCTCCAGGCAAGTATACCTTGCCTTCTTCTATAGTTTTATTTACATGTATTGTATTTCATTTCCCAGTTTTGATTGTTTATGGACATGTGCTTTTCGTATTATATTCTTTTGAGTTGTTTTCATTGCATATAGTCGTGTTCATGTTTGGTCTTGTGGTTCACACTTGGAGTTTCTCATCAGTGCCTTAGTTGAGTCGTGTCGTAGAACGAGTACGTGTAGTGAACTACCATAGCCTTGATTATCATTTTACACAACCAGAGAGTCCACACTCGGGAAGAGGGTTGTTTGATTCACCAGAGAGTCCACACTCGGGACGAGGGTGTTTGTCGTGATCATTGGCACCAGAGAGGTCCACACTCGGGACGAGGGTTGACCAATTACACCAGAAAGTCCACACACAGGACGAGGGTGTCTTGCCGTGAGCTAACCAGAGAGTCCACACTCGGGACGAGGGTTAGTGCTTAGTTCAAACCCGTGCGTCCACACTCGGGATGAGGGTTTGGTTCTTCCATTGATCTCGTGATTATCGTTCATCCGGCAGTTCATTTATACATAGTTGTTCTAGTGTTCGTGTGTTAGTGTTCGTGTGTTAGTGTTCGTGTGTTCGTGTTCGTGTTCTTATTCATAGTCATTTGTCGTGTTCCTGTTTTTTCTTGTTTATTTTCTCCCGCATGATAAAACTGTTAAATAGGCATGTATATTATGTATCTTGCTATATCCTCTGAGGACCTGATGATCTCTTCAGGTTTAGCGAAGGCATGGAGTTAGCTAGTGGTTCTGGAGGACAGATGTGATGATGCGCTTGCGGGATTCAGGAATCGTTATCGTATTTATTATCCGCTCGTGCTTTCATACCTTATCATGGGATATCCTGTTTCTTGATTCAGATTTAGACACTTGTTATTTCCTTTAGAGTCTTATCGGACATTTATGCTAGTGGGCTGCAGACCATGACCCATAGTGTTCATTCTTGTTTTATATTCTTATTGTGGATTGAGATATAGATTTGTTTGCCATGATTTGGCAGTCTACCATAGCCTTGACAGCGTTTACGTATTCGAGTCGGGCTGGAGTCCATTCGATACATAGCTGGCTTGCTCACGAGCTCGCGTCCGAAAACCGGGTGCGGGTCGTGACAATATGTGATAGTTGTCTGATTTGTAGCTTGATGACAATTTATGTGTCGAGTAGGATCATATCAAATATTGATTTGTTAATTATCAAGATTAGGTTGACTGCGATCCAGTTTGGGTCAACAATCTCCTCCATTTTGATAATTGACAAAATTGCGATATTTGTCTGTCGCAATATTCATACATGGACACATATATAGCTCCCCCGTAGATGGACATTTTGGCTCCCCCGTAAATAGAGAAGTCCTGATACAAGTACTAGTCCAAACAATATAACACATAGCACAAGTATTTATCCAAAATAGTTAAGCAAATATCACATATTCTCTCCCTTTGGCATTTAACAAAATAAAATATAAGCTCCCCCCATAAAAAATAACCATGGACAAAATATGCAATCACACAGCCAAGGCTCAAATCCAAAGTAAGAGATAACTAGCAAATAATCCAAATAGAAGCTACATAAACATAAAGTAGTACAAAGAAAAGAGTTCAACTACATAACAACAGAATGAAACTACAAATTACATAAACAAAATAAATCCTAAGCATCAGCAGCAACATCATAAAAGGGACCACGGCTGTCACAGAGTACGGGAAGGTCCAGCAGAATCAAATGGGCCGCTGGCAGAGCGACGAGGATCAACAAACGCTGCATCCGAATCCAAATACCTTCTGACCCAAGTGTCATCGATACGGTAACCTTTGCGAGAAGGGTCCCGTACCATAGGATAAGACACTGTAGGATGAGTAGCCAGGGAGTACTGGATGTCATGCAGGTGTTGCTGAGGGCCGTCATCTGTAAGTAGTGTGATAATCCATCTGAGTCCAGCGATCGTCCTCCAAGCGGAAATGATCTATCAGCATAGTCTGAATGGACTTAAGGGTAGTAGGTGGCTTGGGCTCAGGTTGGCCAAGAGCAGGAGGATCAGCATGAGCATCAGACTCGGAGTGCTCAGACTCAGCAGGGGACTCAACAGCTGCTAGAAGCCTCCATGCCTTAGACAGATAGACATGGGCAAGAAGGAACTGACACTCATCAAGTGGAATATGGAACGTACGAAAGATCATCGACAAATACTGGGCGTAGACTAATAATCGGGGTTTCGTCCGTGCATGAATCATCCAGTCCATCATCGTACGCAGAAAGTTGAATGGAAATAGAAGTGGAGATGGTAAAGAAAAGAAATCTCAAGATAGGATACTTCATCGGTCGATCCCGCTTTGGGCAAGATCGTGGAAAAAATAATTCGATGAAGTTCATGAAAATACGGGTTAAGATATTTGGTCCGTAGCTTGCGGGGATGAGTGTTAGGAGTACACAAGTCATCTTTGAAGCTCTTAAGTGAAGATCCATCGGGAAATTAAAACTGTCGGGCATCGACAAGTTTTTCCCAAGAATTGGGTTCCGAGATCTCAAGATATTCCACAAGTTCAAATTCATCAAAAGAAATGTCGATATCGGCGACACGAGAGTAGATCCATGTGTCGTCAAAAGTTATGTTACAATAGAACATTTGGATTGCATTCAATTAGACTATAGATGAGGTAGTAACTAACTCATCTAAACACATATCAAGGAACAATGAATGATAAGCCAAAAAGAGAGTGAAATTAATCGGATGACCCGCATACACACTCCTTGAATAAAAATCGACAAACCATTCATTGGAAGCCTACAATGATATAAAAATTTGTTCATTAAAGGTGTTGGGGTCTTGTGGTGGTGGTGGATTAAAAGGAGGATGAATTGGAGGAGCAAGAGGAGGAGGAGGATGGGAAGATGATGCAACATCACTCCTTCTTCTCTTGCCTCAACCAAAGAGTCTTAGAGCCATGGAGAATTTTAAAGTTTGAAAAAGGAAATAGAGAAGAATATGAAAGTATACCTCACCCAAAGGAGAAAAGTTGGAAGAGATCCCCCCAAAAGCTTTAGATCTTGAGTTTGGGAAGAAAAAGAGACCTAAAAGTGGAGTTTCTAGGGTTAGGGTTTGAGAAAATTATATTTGGAGGAAGGTGGAAGATGAACAAAGTGAGAAGAGAGGGTTTGCTCTCGGGTTTAAGAGGTTTGGGGGCATCAAGTCGGGTTAAATCCTGACCGTCGGATCAAAAGAATGGGTGGCTGAGAACCAAAGAAGGTTGTGTGACCATGGACACAAAGTTTGGCCCGAACTCTGTGTGGGGCAGAGTTCGGACCGAACTCTGCCTCCATGTGCACAAAATACTGGAAATTTTGAAAAATGGCTAAGTTTTGATGGAAAATGAATAGAATAAGTATGAATTAAATAAGTTATAAACGTAATTAAACCATATAATAAATAATGATTTAAGACAGCTATTATTACTATAAAACTGCCATGGGGTAGTTGTAGGGGCCGGATCCCAGCTAGCGGTAGTCCGAAGACTAGTGCACCGTATTGCTTAGGCTTATATGCCTTGTTGTCAGATGGACCCTTTTGGCTTGTACCCATAGCAAAGTCACCATAAAGATATAGGTCATAATCGTTATTTACGTAGGCCAATTTATTTTATGACAGTTTCATCCAAAATTTCTAACTAACGACAAAGAAAGTTGAAGCGCTCTTTGACCAGTGGTTTGGTAAAAAAGTATGCTAGCTGATGTTCAGTGTTTATGAATTCTAAATTAATCGTGTCTTGTTTTTGATGATCATGCAGAAAGTTATGTCTAATCTCTATGTGTTTAGTGCGTAAGTGACAAACTGGGTTCTTGGTCAGATTAATGGCACTAGTGTTATCGCAGAAAATAGGTATGTGCTTGAAATATAAGTTGTAGTCTTCAAGGGTTTGCTTCATCCACAGATTCTGTGCACAACAACGACCGCCTATGATGTATTCAGCTTCTGTTGTGGATGGTACGACAGAGTTCTGCTTCTTGCTAAACCATAAGACTAACGCCTTTCCTAGCAAATGACATGTGCTGCTGGTACTCTTACGGTCGACTTTGCATCCCGTAAAATCAGCATCGGAATATCCGATTAAGTCAAATGAAGTGGTTTTAGGATACCACAAGCGTACCGTAATAGTTCCTTAAGGTACCTAAAGATGCGCTTAACTGCGGTCATGTGTGATTCCTTAGGATTGGCTTGGTATCTAGCACATAAGCAAATACTAAACATAATGTCGGGACGACTAGCAGTTAAATGTAATAAACTACCAATCATACCTCGATACTAACGTTGATCGACCGGTTTACCGCTTTCATCATGTTCCAGCTTTGTCGTAGTAGCCATATGGGTGCTTATCGGTTTGATGCTGTCAAGCTCAAACTTTTTCAGCATATCTTTTACATATTTCGACTGACTGATGAAGACGCCTTGCGAGAGTTGTTTGATTTGCAGTCCAAGGAAGTAGTTGAGCTCCCCTATCATGCTCATTTCGAACTCGTTCTGCATACACTTGGCAAATTCCTTGCATAGTCCCTCATTAGTAGACCCAAAAATAATATCATCAACATATATTTGTACTAAAAGAATTGTGTCATCAAGAGATTTTATAAACAATGTAGTATCGACTTTCCCTTTTGAAAAACCTTTTTCAAGTAAGAAAGTACTAAGACGATCATACCAAGCTCGAGGAGCTGGTTTGAGGCCATAGAGAGCTTTCCTAAGTTTAAAAACGTGGTCAAGAAATTTGTGATTTTCGAAACTAGGTGGTTGTTTGACAAAAACCTCTTCTTTGATAAAATTGTTTAGAAAAGCACTTTTCACATCCATTTGGAAAAGTTTAAAGTTTTGAAAATTCACAAATGCTCAAAGCATCCGAATGGATTCAAGTCGAGCAACAGGAGCATACGTCTCATCATAGTCGATGCCCTCCTTTTGGTGGTATCCTTGGGCTACGAGACGAGCTTTATTGCGAGTGACTGAACCGTCCTCGTTCACTTTGTTACGAAAAACCCAATTAGTGCCAATTATTGAGTGGCCAATAGGTTTAGGAACAAGTTCCCAAACTTGGCTTCTTTCAAACTTGTTAAGTTCTTCTTGTATTACGGAAATCCAAAATTCATCATTAAAAGCTTCAAAAACACTTTAGGTTCTATTTGAGAAATGAATGCAGTACTAGCTATAGTATCTCTTATAGAAGATCGAGTAGTTACCCCTTTTGATATTTTTGTTGGCCCATTCCATGGTCTCACCCGATTTTAATTATCGATATGAACTTTAGTCAATACACAAAATATATGAACTGCTGCTAATCATTTCAGAAATTATGAAATCAATATCAACAAGCGTACCACTGCATCATAAAGCACGTAAATCATCAGTCTGAAGCTTACTTTTATTGGAATCCAGTCTGAGTCATTTTACAATTTATTATGTATTTTATCTTTATTGAGTCTAGGATATAAATTGTAAGATCGACTAGGTAATATTGGCTTAGGTTAATCTTAGTCCACTTTTCTATAAAGCCTACATATTCATATTCCATCCACCAAAAAGTTCAATTCCATTTTTGCAACAGAATTTGACAAATGTTTAATATTTTCTAAGACAGAACTCAAACCGAGTTCAGTCCGAACACTGCCCGAGTTCGGTCTGATTAAATACAAATATTTGCTGCCTCCAAATCTGCATGTAACGTTCATATGCAAAATCTTTGCATCAGAACTCTGCCCGAGTTCGGTCCCAGAAAACGCCTATAAATAGAAGAGAGTTTTTTATTTCAAATTACTCATTCATTCTTCATCTTCTCTTCTCTATTCAATAAGTGTTTTCACTCGATCAAAAGTTTTCATGTCACACCTACACTCCTCTTAGCCAAAAGCCAGTAATATCTATTTCGATCTAGAGTCTTTTGGTTTTCAAGAGTTGTAAAGAGGTTGTTCAAAGTGCAAAAATTATCTCTGTTGTGGAGCCGGTCGTGTGCTCGTCACCAAGCACGGTGTTGTGAAGTTGGTCGTACACTTGTCACCAATCACGGTGTTGTAAGAGACTGCAAGCTCTCAATTAGCTTGTGTCTTAGTGGATTAACATCGAGCAAGGGTACTCGAGACTGGATTAGTCGTCTCATAGGGATACCAATATACATTGCCGTGTCACTGAGTTTGTTCTCTCTATCTTTTGCTATATTTATTTACTGTCTCTTACTTACTGTCATAGTTATCAGTTTAAATTTTTTAAATTGATGATTATTTTATGCTGCACTCGCACTCACTCTATTCACCCCCCTTTAGAGGTGCTCAATGATCCTATAATTGGTATCAGAGTAGGTTATATTCGAATATAATAAACCTTAGAGAGTATAAATGGCAGCCGTGAAATCAATATTCAACAGTGAAGGACAATCCACAAATAGACCCCTACTATTTGATGGTACAAATTATACCTACTGGAAAACACGAATGACTTTCTTCTTAAAGTCTCTTGCTTTGATCTTTGGTCTATAGTTGTTGACGATTAGAAGAAACTGGCACCTACAGTAGTTGATGGCCAACTTGTAGACAAGCCTCATGACAAATATACAGAGGTTGAAAAAGCTAAGGCTAGTCTAGATGCTCGTGCCATCAAAGCACTGTTCTGTGCAATTGACAAAATGGAATTCAATAGAGTTTCAACCTGTAAAACGTCCACTACAACAAAAAGACCTATTAATGACGCTTGATAAGTGGATTTCAAAACGGCTGATAAAGAAGCGTCATCAAATTTCAGCAAGACTATATTCTATGACAGTTTTGTATATAAACGTTGTTGATTGTCTCTCAGTGATACGAGCGTTATGAAAAAAATACCAAATTTTAAGTCGAAACCTCGACTATCCCGTACTTACACCCGCACTTAAGTAAAAGTCTAAAGCCATTCTCCTTCTCTCTTTCTCCTCCCGCTCCCCAACTCCCTTCAGCCCGCTCCCCACTCCCGAACTCCCCTCTGTCCGCTCCCCGCTCCCCATGGTTTGTCCTAAATTATGTCTCGATTATTTCTTATTTTATGCCCTAAATTCTGCCTCGACATAATTTTAGTAAAATGCCCTAATTTTTGACCTATTTTATATTTCCTAGTTTTCAAAAGATGGCTGAAATCTTTGAATGCTTGTTTGGAAATCTTTGAATGAATTTTCCTTTTTTTACTAATTTGTGAGGCATTTTCTTTGTCCGCGCATTGGTTCATCTTCTTGTTTCTTTCTTTGTTGGTTCTTGCAGTGTGGAGGGGTGTTAATTCCATTACTTTCGGACGAATACTTACAAGTTGAACTTCATGGAGACACGTTCGGGTAGCAAGGTTTGTTTTGATTCATGGAGACACGTTCTTTTCAATTGTCCTATTTTCTAGAAATTATGGACAAAAAGAGATGAATGTCCCTGTAACGTCGTGTATGACACATGTTGAACACGACATTTTTACACTCAAAATTACTCCAGGTTACACAGAAATCGGTACCGTGTCTGTGTATGTGCCATGTCATATTGCCTTTAAATCAAGTCCTTGCTATACAACTTATTTTTTACAGTGTGTACGTTGCTCATGCATTGAGGGTGGGATGGATCTTTGACATCAATTTATAATTGTTTGACTGTACATCTTTAGATGAAATGATATCGGTCATATTGGATGTGAGCGTTGACCAACTCTTTTTTAGGTTTATTTGACCCTCTTTTGTAGTTATGTAGATGATTCATATAGACTTTCTCAATATATATTCTTACATATTTTGTCATCTTGTTACCTTTTATACCCGTATGCACATATAGGGAATTGTAAACCATTTTCTATTTTGTAATAACCAAATGAACTATTCCTAAGTCCTATTCTTCTTCTTTTTTAACTCTAGCAATTAAAGTTATATTTTGGAATCAACCTTCTCCACTTTCATGAGTCTGAATTTATTGGCCATATCTACTTCACATTGGCCATTCTGGAATCAATCTTCTCCGCATTCAGCTTGAAATAAAACTTTCAAGTTACAATCACTTACTCGGTGTTTTGCTTTATTATACAGAGGAATAGATCTTGGATGACAAAGCACCTATTATCGAAAGAATATAGAGCCGGAGTTGATGAATTTATGGAGCATGTTAAAGCTAGTAGGGATGATCTCGACTTTATTAGATGTCCATGTAATGAGTGCGAGAATCTCTATAGTCTGAGTTTAGAAGATGTAAAATTTTATTTGACGACAGTTGGTATCGATCCTAGGTATACTATATGGATATGGCATGGAAAAGTTGATCCTAATGAAGTGTGTGAGCATACATGTGCGTCTGTTTATAAGGACTATGATATGGATACTTTAAATGATGTGGCAAATACACTAGAGATGTTCCATGCAATAAAAAGGAACGACATTGAAGGAGATGATGAAGAGAACTTTAATTCATTGCTTGATGATGCTAAGAAACCATTGTATAATGGTTGTAAAAAGTATACGAAGCTATCTGCGATAGTGAAGCTCTTTAGTATCAAGGCCAAGAGTGGTTGGAGTGATAAAAGCTTTTCAGATGTGTTGACATTGTTCGCCGACATTTTTCTGGGAGAAAATGAATTCCTGTAACTACTAGGGAGGCTAAGCGTTGCTTCTCAATATTTGGAATGGGATATAAGAGAATACATGCATGTTCGAATGATTGCATACTCTATAGAAAAGATTATGAAAATGCAACCTCATGTCCTATATTTGGAACGTCGAGATATAAGATAAAGAATAATATGTCTGAACAAAGTCAGAAAGAGCAAAAGAAAGGCATCCCAGCTAAAGTTCTATGTTGCTTTTTACCCATTTTATGCTTTAAAAGGTGGTTTCGATCGGTACAAACATCAAAGAATTTGACATGGCATGTAGACGGAAGGGAAGTTGATGGCCAATTGCGTCATCCCGCTGATTCACCGACGTGGAAGACAATTGATGATAAATTTCCAGAGTTTGCAGCAGAAGCAAGAAACCTTCGACTCTCTCTTTCAGCTGATAGGATTAATCTATTTAGTTCACTCAGTAGTAGGTACAGTTGTTGGCCTGTAATGCTAAATACTTATAATTTACCACCTTGGTTGTGTATGAAGAGAAAGTTCACAATATTGACATTATTGATATCAGGCCCCCAATAACCTGGAAATGACATAGATGTTTACTTAGCACCATTGATTGAGGATCTCCAGTTGCTGTGGAAGGATGGAGTTGTGACTTACGACGCCTATCGGCAAGAATCTTTTACATTGAGAACTGTATTGTTATGGACTGTTAACGATTTTCTTGCATATGGCAACTTTTCTGGTCGTTGTGTGAAAGGATATTTTGCTTGTCCAATATGCAACGAAAATACTTATTCGGATAGATTGAAACATTGCAACAAGAACATTTATACTGGTCACAGAAGGTATTTGCCGCATAACCATTCTTTTCGAACACAAAGAAAGGCATTTAATGGTGACAAAGAGTTCAGAACTCATCCTGAACCATTAAGTAGGGAACAAATATTAATAAGGTTGCGGGGATTGACGTTTCCTGGAGAAAAAGATGTTCCAGAAAAAGATATCAGAGAAGAAGACTTCAAAGAAGAAGAAGGAAGCAGAAGTGCAAAAGAAATTGACACCAAAGAAGAGGAAAAAAGTACAAAAAGACAAAGTTACAAGTTGTTGGAAGAAGAAATCTATTTTTTTTGAGCTAGAGTATTGGAGATATCTTCCTATTAGACATAACTTGGATGTCATGCACATTGAGAAGAATGTCTGCGATAGTATCATTGGGACCCTATTAAATATTCCTGGAAAAACAAAAGATGGGATCAATAGTCGCAAAGATCTTGTAGAGATGGGCTTAAGGAAAGAATTGGCACCTCATAATAAGAAATATGGGATTTATCTTCCAGCTGCATGTTATTCATTATCGAGGCAAAAGAAAAGAATAGTGTGTCAAACTTTGCATGACCTTAAGGTCCCAGATGGTTACTCTTCGAATTTTAGATCTAATGTCTCAATAGAAGATCTAAAGTTATATGGTCTCAAATCCCATGATTGTCATGTTCTAATGCAACAACTACTTCCTGTTGCAATACGTGGTGTGTTGCCAAAGCATGTGAGATGTGCTATTATACGAGTATGTTTCTTCTTTAATGCCCTTTGTGCCAAAGTCGTGAATGTACAAAAATTGCAAGATATCCAAAATAATCTTGTGATCATATTGTGCTTATTAGAAAAATATTTTCCACCATCATTCTTTGACATAATGGTACATCTAATGGTGCACCTTGTCAGGGAGGTCGAACTTGGCGGTCCGGTTTTCTTCCGATGGATGTATCCACCAGAGAGGTTGGTCTAGTCTGAACTTTGGTTTTCATTATGTAGTAACATAATTGATGTTTGTGTAATTATTTTTATCTTTATCATTTGTTCATTATAGATTTATGGGTGTGATAAAGGGTTATGTGAGAAATAAGAATCGTCCTGAAGGGTGTATTGCACAATGTTATATCGCAGAGGAAGCCATTGAGTTTTGTTCAGAATATCTAGAAGAACAACCCGCCATTGGAGTTCCTTCTACGAAGAATGAGGAAAAACCTATAGGAAAAGGAAATATCTGTGAAGTTGACCGCTTATCTTTTGACCAAGCACATCTTTATGTGTTGCACAACACAAATGATGTTCAACCTTATATCGAGTAAAGATGTCTATATTACTCTTTACTTAGTTTTATCTTTGGACCAAGCACATTTTTTTTATATTTTGCTTTGTAATTAACAAAATTCTACTTATTACTTGATAGGGAGCACGAGGCTTACTTGAAAAAGCTGCACCCTCGTAGAGTAAAAAGTGCAAAATGGTTAGAAGATGAGCACAATCACAGCTTTATTAGTTGGTTACGATCAAGGGTATTGATTAAGCTACTATATTTTATGTTCTACTTAGTGAAAATATAATATTGAACTTAGGAAAAAAATAACAGGTTGAGGCTGCGCAAGAAGACCCAAGCAATGTCTCTGATGAATTAAAATGGATAGCTCAAGGACCTCGACATCATGTGACTAAGTTCCTAGGTTATGCAATTAATGGGTGTCACTATCAAACGAAAGATCATGATGACGTACGAGTCAAGCAAAACAGTGGAGTGACTCTAGTGGCAAAGACTTTTCAAGTTGCTAGCACAAAGGACAACAATCCAATCATGTCAGATATAACATCTTACGGTGTTATCAAAGAGATTTGGTTGCTTGACTATTTCTCCTTCCGGATTCCCGTCTTCAAGTATGATTGGGTTGACAGCAAGAATGGTGTTAAGGTTGATGAACTTGGTTTTACATTGGTCGAGCTTGGTAGAGTTGGCCACAAGTCTGACTCTTTTCTTTTGCCCTCTCAAGTAAGCATGTATTTTATGTTCCTGATCAATTGGATGATAATTGGTCAATCGTTTTATCGACTCCTCAAAGGATTTATTATGATGAAGACAATGACGATGAGGGAATCGATTGTTTTGTTACAAATAAAACTTACAATAAAGTATCAGATTTTGAGTCATTTGATGTTGTTGATGAATCACCCTCGACCTATTTACATGAAGATTACGAGGGAACTTGGATTGCACAGTCCAAATCTTCTTGTTAAAATGTTGCTGCAAGTTAATTGTTTAAAGAAATGTTGCTGCAAGTCTGAAATGTTGCTGCAAGTGAAAATTACTTAGTAGTCTATTTTGAGAACTGTTTCATGGAAATCCCTCATCTTTATTGTCTTAATATGTGTTTTTTTCTCGAAACTGTAGTCTATTTTGATCTCAGAGTATATGGGAGAATCTGTAGTCTATTTTGATCTAGAATTGTCTTAATATGTTGCTGCAAGCTACTATATTTTATGTTTCATGCTATTTTAAGCACATTTTATTTTGATCTCGAAACTGCAGTCTGTTTCAGGCTATATTATGTCTCAGTGTATATGGAAATCCTTCAAACAGTTTTAGGCTACTATATTCTGTCTCAAAGTATATGGAAATCCCTCAAAACTGTAGTCAGTTTCAGGCTATATTTCAAGCACATTTCAGGCTACATTCTGTTTCAGGCTATAGTATATTTTAGGCTATAATCTGTTTCAGGCTATTTTATGTTTCATGCTATTTCAATCGCATTTTAGCAAGATTAATATGAATCTAATTATGCCATTAATTTGTTACAGGCTACAAAGCACAGTAAGGATTCCGGAGAACAAAATTGTAGCCGAAGAAAAGGTAGAAGGGCATCAAAATCCAAAAAAGTCAGCAAAATCAAAAAGAATTAAGAGAGGATAAAGATCATTTATAACGATGTTGGGCAACCAATTGGTGAAGGAAAAATTAATTTGGCAACTTACTGCGACATCACAGTAAAGTCCTTAGTAAAAATAACTTATCCAAATTGCCATAAAGTGCCAGAATCAGTTAAAAAGAGCTTATGGACTGCTATTCAGGTAAAACATATGCTTCTTCTTCTTCAGGTAAAACATATATATATGCTTATTCCTCTTCCATATTCAGGTATGTACATTGATAGTAATGTGTGTTAGGAGTAGAGATTACTGCCCTTTGGTTTCAGTTTTAATATTCTTGTATCAAATTTTGTGGTGACTCTTGGTATCTATGGTGTGATATTGGTTCAGCCCATAGATGGATAAGTGGATTGCCATTCAGTTCAGTGCTTACCATGAGAGCTCAGTCCCTTGGTTGCAGCAACATATGGATAAGTGAATTTTGTGGTGACTCTTGGTATCTGAATTCTAAGATACCTCCATCTATTTATTATATGAAAAGGTTCATACTTGACACATGACAGCGATTACCATATTTTCTTTTGCTTAACAAGAAGTGATGTCCACCAAAATTCTTCAAAGGCTATAACTTTTTGATGATGCTTTTTTTATGAATCAATTTGGTGCCTGCGCCCAGGGGTTGGAATATTTTTTTAGAAGTGCACTTAATGTCATACACTGCAGATTCCCTCTTGCATATATGCATTGCCTATACATAGAGAGCTCATGTCTGGACATCAAGTTCAGATAAGTGAACTAAGTTTAAACTTGAATTCACTTGTTCACTACACCATTGAATGCTTGAATTCAAGTCTGAACTTATTTAGACTGGAATGATTTACATGTTATGCACTATGTTATGTACTCATATATAGATGCTGAATATTTATTTTCTATTGTAGGCCAAATTTGACTTGGATCCAAATAGTAAAGCCTTTGTGTTAGCATCTATGGCTCGGAGTTGGTGGGCATTTAAAGGTAAACTCACCAAGCATTGGATTTATCCGAATGAGGGCAATCTTGAGCTTCTCAAGCACCCTCCACCAAAGTACTCAGGGATCTTGAAACAATCTGTGTGGGAGAAATTCGTCAAAAGCAGACTGTCTGCAAATTTTAAGGTTAACTTGTCAAAATTATTTTTTTATGCATAACAAGGATGACTAGGTCCCTATTATATAAATCTTATTTCTTCTCTACCTTCATGTGTTGTAATCATAAGAAAATGAGCAAGGAACAAAGTGCACAGAGAGCCATGGGTAAGTTTCCTCATCGTTTAAGCAGGAAAGGATATGTCGGTCTTAAAGAGGAGCTGGTAATGCATATTTGTATATCAGTTAACATGATTTACATATGGACATATATATTATTATAATGTGGTTTTTTCTTTCAAAACAACAACGACAGTTGGGGGAAAAATATATAGATGGCAGAAGTTTTTTTTGGACAAAAGCACGAGTTAGTAAGGACGGTACATTTACTGACGATGGGACCAAGGACGTAGCTATAAAAGTGGTGAGTATATATCGTCCAGTCTATTAAGAGGAATCCTGCTTATCAACATGCTTATATTTCTAAAACCTTGTACTTTTTATGGGAGGAATACATCAAACAAAAGGAAGATGAGAGTTTGGTGACCGAAGGAGCTTCGGATATTCTAACCTTGGCGTTGGGCACTCCCGAGCATTCGGGACATATTTGGGGTTTGGGATTAGGACCGACACCAATGACCTATTTCAAGTTTCCAAAACAGGGAGTTAAAAAACAAAATGAACTACTCAAGTCCCAATTGGAAGAGGAGCGTAAACGGAGACGAGAATTGGAGATCATGCTAAAAGAATTTCAAGACCAAGGAGCTTCACAAACATCTGAGAAGGTTGCTTCCAATACCAAAGGAAGTGGTAACATGAACTATATAATGTCTCGTAAGAATGAACACGAGTCTCTTGGAAACCCGAGTCCATCATATGGTTCTAAGGTAATGCTTATTACAATTAGTTCTATTTCATCTAATAAGCTTTTCTTCTTCTCTTTTTCTCTAATATGTTTATTCTAATATGTTTTTTTATCTTCTATCTTCTTTGAAAAGGTGAAACAGAATAGAAAGTTAAGCGAGCAAAAAGATATACCATATCCTACATCGAACATTGGCATGGTAAGTACATATATTCAATACATAATCTTTATTCAACAACTTATAACATGTAGTAATTATATCCAGAAATAACTGTTTCTTATTTTGTTTAGGGAACCAAATGTAAGCTAGCAGTGGGCACAAAAGAAAAAATGTTGCCGAGGGAATTGTCTTTGAAGGGTGTGGACCAAATAAGAAAATTCATAATGTTGAATTAGGAGAACATAATGTTAGGGTTTCAATTATGAAAGCCCTTCAACCTACTGTGAGCCTTCCCGTGCCACTTCATGGAGAAATAGAAGTTGTTAAAGATGCAATTGGGTCTTTAATAGCTTGGCCCAAAGTGTTTATTGTTGGTGGTCTTGAGGTAATATTATTTAATGCTTGTGTCAATATCTTTTATGAAATTGTCTAAAAAAATTCAATATGCAAGAGGTAAGTACTAAACCAATTGAATCTGACAATATTCAACCTTTGAAGGTTGCTGGCTGTGGTAGGGAGATAATTGACACTTTCGGAGAGATGGTAGAAACCATTAAGGATACCGACCCTCATCTTAAAATACCATCAGAGAAAGGAATGTTCGGAAGCTTTATTCCATCTTGTTATCTTTCTAAAATCGTTTTGCTGGAGGTATGTAGGATGTAATGGCTAGATGTGAATCTTGTTGTTGCCTACATGAGGTAAGAAATATGAAATTTATATTCTAAAATTTTGATTTTGAGATTGACACCATATTTAACTATTCTTTTGGCTTTAGGTTTTTGCTTGATAAATTTTCAAACTCTCGGGAGCTTTTGATAATGTTCAACCCTTCTGCTATGAGTAATGCATCTGGGCCTGCAATAAGCAATCTGATTAGAGAAAGGCTCCAAGAGGCTAAGAAAATCCAAATTTGCTTCATTCCATTAATTTACAAGGAGTAAGAAGTTTTAATCAAGTAGCAAGATTTTTCTTTCCTATTCAATAACCAATGTGCTTTATTCCATTCATGTTCCCTTATTTGTAGGAAGCATTGGATTCTAATTGTTGTTGATCTCTCTACCTTTAATGTTTACGGGTTGGACTCGTTGTGTTTTAAACAGAGAGGAGATATTAAGTTATTTTTCAAAACATAAGTGAAATTATTATTATTATTGTTAATATTTTAATAATGTGTATATTTTGATGTTAGTATATACAATTATTTTCTACTAGTGGCCTTAACACAGCATATATTGGTGGTAAAAGATCAAATAGATGTCCTACTTGGAAATTACCCAAGGTAATCAAACTAATATATGACTTATTATAATCATGGACATTATATTCTCTTACAAATAATATCTTCATGTGGGTCCCGAAACAACCTGGAGGTTATGAATACGAATATTTTGTTATGAAATATATGCGGGATCTCATGGAAGACCCCTCTCCTACTATTGAGTCGAAGGTAAGTTGTTTATTAATTTAATTCTTAATTACTTTTCTGAAATTATACAAAGTAATATAACTATTTTTTGACTTTTTAGCTAAAAAAATTGGCTGGAAAATCAATATACACGCAGAAAAAAATAGATGATGTCCGATGCGAATTCATCGAATTTGTTGCCAATCATATAGATACATGAGGGTCAAGGTAATTTCTTTAGTTTTGCTATCTTTTTACCAAAGTATCGAGGAAGTACCACGTGTCGGATACATTACATGATTATAGATGACTGACATAGACTTAATTGATTTGTTATGAAAATTTATTTTACTTCGTAAAAGGAAAAAATACCTCGGATTCTTCTATCCATTGTTTTGCTTCTTTATCCTGTGACATATTTTTCTGTTTGAGTACAAATCCATCTTGTGCACCTCAATTTATTGACACTGAACATATATAACAATGTCAACCTTAGAATTACGCCATGATAAAAGATGGTTTACTACTACGATGCTTGAGGCAATGAGGACCAGTGGACTCTCAAAGAGAACAGAGAAACGTTCTCAAGGATTCTGTAAGCACTCTCGATCGATATGAGTGTTTTATATTCCATATATTTTTAGATTTCCGTCTGCTGCAAAAGGAGAGGCAAAATCGTTTTATTGTTGATAATTGGGCCATTATGAGCATCAGAATCCATTGATTTAAATAGCACCTGTGCTCTAAGAATCTGGCTCTTGTAGTCCATATCATGTGAATAAGTGGGAGGAATTCATGGCTAAGATAGATATCTTTCTACATAGTGATGTATGTATCTGTTCGTAACAATGTGCTAATAGATACTGAACTCTGATACAAAGGCTTATTTTGAGAGGAACAGTACCTTAGTAAAAATTGAAGTTTTTGGTTCAACTCTAATGCTGGCAAGCCAACAAGGATCGCTTATGATATCTTTCGATGTCATTTGGTTCGAATATATGACAAACAAAAAGAGGACAATGATGCAACACAAAGAGCACAGGATTTTCAGCTTATGATATCTTTTTTGTTCATGCTCTCTTACTAATTTGGTCCTTAATTAACCTTTGCTCACTAGTGTAGTTCTTTCTGATAGTTACAGATATATACACATAGATGAATCTGATAGAAACTCCACACAACAGTTTTCCACAACATATGTTGAATTGTGATCTTAATGTGTGTTTTTAATAAGGATTTATACATCATTCAAGATCCGATAGTTACATATATATACATCATTATATTATATTTATTAAACCTTGTTTTATCTTTTGCAGGGTACATGTGCTGTGGACACAGGTCTTCATGCGACTAAGTTGAAGCTAAATTGTGGAATGTTTTCATGTGGATAGTTTTGATGTAGCTAAAGTGTACTCTATATTGGATACTCTATATATTTTGAGAAGATGTATATTGAAATAACGTGTAGGCAACTCTAGAGGGGGGGGTGAATAGAGTTTGTGTCGATAATCACTAAATAAAAAATTAACTCTATATCACCTCCACAAAACAACTATCAAGATAGTAAATAAATCAGAGAGAAATGCGGAAGTAAATAAAGATCAGAAGAGCATACGCAAACACTGCAATTTTAACCTGGTTTCCCTCGTGGAGGACTAGTCCAGGCCTGAGAACTCTAGCTCAGGATTGAAATCCACTATTTGTGAAATAGTGTACAACCACGTGCCTTTACTCAGAAGAGCATGCCAACTTCTTACAGATTCGCAGGTGGCAAAACTTGGAATTGTCCAAGTGACTTTTCTTTTCAACTCTTGCAGAAAAACTTCTAGCTGAATCGCACTTGAGCACCTTGGGGCTTAGGAAGTTTTGTGGCTAGTAGATTGGAAGAGTAAGGC
This sequence comes from Iris pallida, assembly GCA_029216955.1. Taxonomy (NCBI): domain Eukaryota; kingdom Viridiplantae; phylum Streptophyta; class Magnoliopsida; order Asparagales; family Iridaceae; genus Iris; species Iris pallida. The sequence goes on along the minus strand of JANAVB010012598.1, from coordinate 11,459,927 downwards.
TTAGGTAGTATAAGGCTTAAATGATTGACAGTGAGAGATAGAAAGATGATGAAGAGATAAAATAAAAATGGTTGAAATCATGCCCTATATATACTAGTCTGGAAGGCAGAATTCGGCCAAAATTCTGTCCTTAAAATTCAAAAATATGGCCATTGTACCAGCTAGCAATTGGTAACCCTAAAAATCAGTTCCTGGAAATCAGAGGATAGAGTTTGGCCCGAACTCTGTGTGGGGGCAGAGTTCGGCCCGAACGCTGCCTCCTAGGTGGCAGAATGTTCAAATGGCCTTTGGGATTTTGTAGAGCTTGGGCTTGGTTCAGGAATTGGTCTGTTTGTATGGTAGAGCTTGGAGAGATATGTCTAGGGGTTGAGATGACTCAGTGCGACTCAACGTACACATTCTCCTAGACTCAATAAATTGAAGATTACAGACTTGGAACAAATAGGAAAACTAAGAGCCCTTTGATGACGTCTTTCTTCTGATATTTGAGCGGAACCCCCGAGACGAGGCCCCGGATAGGTCGCTAGGCGGTTCGAAGAAATCTTTTTGTATGACGCCGTCTTTGATCCATCATTAATTTTTCATTGCCTATGTCCTGGTTTGATCAAGTGAGATCATGCTTACTGCATGTCTACAAATACATGTTAGGCCAGCAAAATATGTTGCAGTACGAAACAAGCATAGCAATATGATATAGGACAATTAGGACAATGCTAAGTTTAAGTAGTAACATGATAGTGAGTATAAGATTATTAGTGATATCATTATGTTAAACTTAACTGATTAGCCATATTCAAAAACACAATGTAATCATTGGGCCAACATATATGGCCTGAGAAATGTAGAATGATAGCTAAAGTACTCTATTTTAAGACAATGGAATGTAGCTAGATAAAGTACTCTATATCTGTGAGATGTTGATGTACCCTATTTTGAGACAATAAAATGGAGATTAATGGTACTTTATATTACATTTCAATGTTTTGTTGTGAATATGGTTAAAATTGGTTGTTTTCGAATTGAATTGAGCAGTGTTTGGAATGTATAACATGCAATATAAAGCGTTATAAATGTGATACAATGACCATTCATAACGCTTTCAAAATGTCCTGACTTCTAAACCATATTAACTATTCATAACGGTTTTACATAACTATCCATAACGCTTTGAAAATAAAACGTAGCAAAAATTCAACCTATTAATGACGTTTTCGGAAGAATTATCTATAACGCTTTGAAAAACATTTATAACACCCGATTTCATAACGCTTGGATTAAGAAAAAAACGTCATGGTTCTTAATTAATGACGGTTTTTAGCCATCATTAAAAGGTATTTTTGTTGTAGTGGTCTCACGAGATTTGGAAACTTATTGAGGTAACTCATGAAGGTACTTCCCAAGTGAAGGAATCCAATATCAATAGACTAACACAGGAGTATGAATCTTTTAAGATAAAATCTGGTGAGTCAATTACATAGATGTTCACACGTTTCCTTGATATTACTAATCCTTTGCAATCTCTTGGTAAGGATTACAGTAATCATGAGAAGATCAGAAAAGTGCTACGGGCTCTAACCAAGAACTGGAAGCCGAAGCCAACAACAAGCATTGAAGGAAACGATCTCACCACCATGTCTCTGGAAACATTGATGGGCAAGGTCATGACCCATGAGCTTGATCTGCAAGAGTTTGAAGAAGCAACCCCAAAAGAAAAGTCTATTGCCTTCAAAGCTCAAGCCAAAAAATCTACATACAATGATTCTGAGGAAGAATCATCAAATGGTGATAAACAAGCCCTACTAGTAAAGAACTTCAGAAAATTCCTAAAGTTTGATAAATCAAATAGAAGGAAGAGAGATATCCAAGAAAGCAATGAAGATGAAACAATATGCTTTGGATGTAAGAAATCAGGGCACATTAAGAAGGACTGTCCAACTTCGAAAAAAAGCAGTCTATACGATAGATCAAGATCAAGCAGAAAAGCAACAAGTCAAAAGTATGCTAACACAAGTATCTGGTATGAAAGTGATGCCAGTAACACAGAGGAAGAATACAAACCCTAAGGAAATGCCAATGTCTGTCTTATGACTTTTGATAAGGTATCCTCAAACCCTTTGTATGATGATTTTACTTTCGATGAATTAGAAAATGCCTTTAGTGAACTACTTCAAGAACACAAAACTGTGCTTGATAAGTATAAGCAATCTCGAAAAGAGATTAAGGCATACACAACCAAGATAGCTAGACTATCCAGTCTTATTGAAGACATTAAAGAGACGTCTACTACCGGTAACACGGAAGAGATAGCCAAACTCAAAGTAGACTATCATGAGACTATCCTTAAAGTTGATAAGAAAAAAATAGACTATGTCAAAATACAAGAGTTATATGACATAGAGAAGAAGAAGCAGTTAGTCACAGAACAAAGACTCTCAGACATGACTGCTAAATATGAAAAGTCTATTGCAGTTTCTAAAAAATTAGAAATCAAGTTAGGCAAACAGGCAATACCTGTGACACAGCCTAAATTTAGTCCTAATGCTAAGCATACACCTAAGAGGACTAAAAATCAGAAAGCACGAAAGAAACACGACTATCACCATGCTTTCACTTATAGGTTTTCAAAAAAACCAAATAAGCATGTCAACACAGTTTCAACTACTACTGTTTCTAAACTCACTTGCACATATTGTGGTATACATGGACACATATCATAGTATTGTTTAGCAAAAAAACTTGTTGACAATCACATTTTATTTTGGAAACCTAAGACTAATCAATATGGACCCTTCAGTAAATGGGTACCAAAAGATACATCTACTTGTTTTGTAGGTGGACCCTCAACCCTCTTATGCTAAAAGCAAGTGGATCCTCGATAGCGGATGTTCGCGGCACATGACTGGTGATGCATCTTTGTTTGCCATGCTATCGATGAAGAAAGAAGGATACGTCTCCTTCGAAAATAATTGGTAATGGCACTGTTGGTATATCTCATTATCCTTTAACTGCTAGTTGCCCTGATATTATATTCAGTGTTTGCATTTGTGTACGATACCAGGCATATCCTAAGGAATCATACCTAAGTACCGTTAAGCGTATCTTCTGATACCTTAATGGAAATTCTACAGTTGGCTTGTGGTATCCTAAAACCAAATCCTTTGACCTGATAGGTTACTCGGATGCAGATTTTGCAGGATGCAAAGTAGACCGTAAAAGTATCAGCGGTAAGTGTCATTTCCTAGGAAAGGCCTTAGTCTCATGGTTTAGTAAGAAGCAAAATTATGTAGCATTATCAACGTCTGAGGCTTAGTATATCGTCGCAGGACGTTGCTGTGCTCAAATTTTGTAGATGAAGAAAAATCTAGAAGACTATAATCTGCACCATACTAAGATTCCCATTTATTGTGATAGCACTAGCACTATTAACGTGACTAAGAACCATGTATGTCACTCACGCACAAAACATATTGAGATTCGTCATCACTTTTTACGTGATCACCAACAACACGGGGATATCTGCCTAGAGTTTATTGACACAGATCATCGACTAGCAGATATTTTCACAAAACTATTGGCTGAAGACCAATTTAACATAATGAGGCGAGAGCTCGGCATACTTGAATTTTTAGATTCATAGTGTAGTATGTTTATTAAATTTATTTTTATGACTCGAAACTTCGTAATTTATTTAACGGAAGTTATTTTGGGTACAAGCCGAAAGGGTCCTTCTGTCATACAGGGATAAATAGCCTGAAGCAATATGGTGCACTAGTCTTCAGACTACCGTTAGCTGGAATCCGGCTCGTACAGCTAACCCAAAGTAATAGAAGTTATTAAATAAAGAAGTCAACAGTCATAAAATCAATTTTTAAACAATACTGTATTTATGGCATTGGAAATACAAGTAGCCGAACTCGGACCGAACTCTGACCGAGTTCGGTCGGCGCCGTTCAGCTTCTAGAACCGAACAGCCAGCCCTAGCCCTATTTATAACCCTTCTTCCTTCCACTTTTTCTTACCACCAAATTGAGAATTAGCCTCCTTTACTCCCAAGAGCGCTTTCTCCTCCTTCAATTCAAGCTTCTCAAGAGTTTGTGGGGTGTTCCTCTTCATCTTCTTCTTTCTTTTGTCAAGGTACTCTATTATCTCCTTCCTCTCATCTATGGCACCCAAGAGTCCGAAAAGAAAGGTTGATTCCTCACATGCAGGATCTTTCTCTTCTAACTACGTCCCCGCTAATGTATTCAGTCCAGCTAGACCCATAGGATCCGATGATTTTGATTCCGGTCTTTTTTTTGACAAGGAATTTTTGGACCTCTGGTTTTATTCTTTTTCTGGTCGTAGAATATGTGTTGGAGCACGTGTGAAGTTCATAATATTTTCTGAATATGCTCCCATATTCGACCGTCTCGGCTTTCGTGACTTTTTTGAAGTAGCCGAGAATATCTATGATAAACGTTGTCCGTATGTTTTACTACAACTTACAAGTAAAACCTAACGAAAATTTCTATTCTTGCATTGCTGGACAAGAACTAGAATTCAGCGCCACCGACATCAGTGAATACTTCCATGTTTCTGATATTGGTGAAGCATTAGTGGATATCCATCACATCCAATTCCCTGAAGGTGTCACTCTCGATTCCTTCAAAGAACTTCTTTGCCATCCCAGACTGGTTCCTAGAAGAGTCTATTCTAAACATCTCAACCAAAACTTCTATGAACTATATAGATTTATTTTCTCTGTTCTTCTTCCGAAGAAGGGATCCTCTGATGAGATTACCCTCTTGGAGTTATCCGTCATGTATCACATCCACTTTGGCATTCCTTTTTCTGTTCCCAAGAATATGATAGCTTGGATGCTGAATTGCAAAAAATGCAGGACACAACCTCGTCTATCCCATGCATTTGGCTTCTATCCTTCGAAGGTTTGAAATCGATCTTCAAACATGTTCTTATTCCTCCACAGCCATAGAGCTTAGTAGGTCCAGGCTATACCCTACTCCTCCTCTGCCTCCTGGTGCTGAGCCTATTCCAGATGCTGACCCCGAGGCTCCTCCTCCTGATGCTGCTGCTCCAGCCCCTGCTTCAGGTTTTGACCCTGGATTTTATCAGCGTTTTGATGATTTCGTTGCGCTCTTTGTGCAACGTCATCAGAGCTATCTTGACTCAGAGTTCCGCCACATCACCCAAGCTCAGGTGTTGCGGAATGGCATTGCTGATCTCCACCGGAGTCTTTTCCATGACCCATCACATCAAGTGACCATATTTCCTTACCCCAGCTTCCCAGGACCCAGGTTCGGAGATGAGACAACTTTCCCTCACTTCGATCCTACTGCTGCATATTTTTCTCTGGATGCTCCTGGCAGTGACGACACTCCTATGTGATGCGGACTTGAGCTGGTGGATTGTGGATAGGACTGTTAGATGATGATCTATGATGTTTTTTTTTTATGTCTAAACTTCACAGTTAGACATTTTATTTGCACTTTTTGTGATGATAATGATGATGATGATGATGATTGTATCTTTCCATTTATGCATGACATTTTCAGTCTTTTCAGTACTAGTTATTTTATGCACTTTGTGGAACTGTTGTTAATTGGTTATCTCTTTATTATCACTTTGTCTGTATGATGAACATTGTTGGCTTCACACATTACGGGAGAGCCAAAACAATTTTTTATTGATAAAGGGGGAGAAAGAGCACAATACCAAAATCAACAATCAATAATCAAAGAAAGACTACCAAAACCAATTTTTTTCAGGTAATTTTATTTGTTCTATTTTAGATATATTTTGGTATAGACTCAAGTTTGTCAATTAGCAAAATGAGGGAGATTGTTGGCCAATTCCATGGTCACACCCGATTTTAATGATCGACATGAACTTAAGTCAATACACAAAATATACGAACTGTTGCTAATAATTTCAGGAATTATGAAATCAATGTCAACAAGCGTACTACTGCATCATTAAGCACGTAAATCATCAGTCTGAAGCTTATTTTCATTGGAATCCAGTCCGAGTCATTTTACAATTTATTATGTATTTTATCTTTATTGAGTCTAGGATATAAATTGTAAGATCGACTAGGTAATACTGGCTTAGATTAATCTTAGTCCATATTTTTATAAAGCCTACCTATTCATATTCCATCCACTAAAAAGTTCAATTCCATTTTTGCAACTAAATTTGACAAATTGTCACGACCCGGTCCCAATTTCTTGGGTCGAATCGGATCATGCCCAGCCTGCACCGTTGTTGAGACGGCGGCAGTAAGCTGTTCAGTAGCAGGTAACCATACAACAACACTATATTTGTCACAACTCAACATCGGGAAATTTAAAACTTTATTAAACTTTTACAATGAAATGAAAGAATACAACTTAAACCATTTTCTACATACATCAAGAAGAAAAGAAAACTCTTGGCAAACAGCTCATCAGTCTCGAGATCATCGTCCTCTAGTTGGGACCTCGAAAAATATCGCGGAACAAAGCCTCATCAGTGATACCTAAAATGTTGGGTCTCCAGTCAGGAGTGAGCAAAGTACAATTCATGCTAATTTAACAATTGAAATAATAATATAATCATACACTTTTAAATAATTTGAAATAAATATTTTTCCAGCAGTTAAAACATTGTGATGTGAATAGGCAATGAAATATGACCGGATTGGGTTGTACAGTGAAAGATATGGCTTATCCCCGTGTGTAAGAGGGGTAAGCTCGCACAGTTGTTATACTAATTTGGATGTGGTCATACTCATTACACTACTCCTCCAGTCCCCAAACAGTTACAGTAGTTACAGTCAGTGCTCTCAGAGAGAGTTCCGTGTTGTATCGTGGTTTAAACTTGCATTAAAACGATTACTAAATAATTGTAAACTAACACAAAATGTACTTGCCTTTGTTTTATTGACTGGATTCGTTTGTTGATTCCGGGGTGATGCTAGTACAGTCCTCGAAACCCTACAATTGAGAATTGACTCAGATTTCAGGTTTACCAATCTAGCTACGCTAGTTGAAATCTCTATTTGTGTCCTAGTCCAATTTTTAATTCTTTAATTAACCAAACACGAAAAATACGATTATTAGTGCGTTGATTTAATACGAGGGAAAAATATCATTTTTAACTTTGAATTCGGAAAACATCGTTGCTGCCAGATTATTTATGAAAACTTGGTAATTTTTATAAATATAAATATAAAGCTAATTTTCTTATTTAGTGAGAAATACGTGGCTTTTTAATTATTAACAAACTTGTCAATTTTAAGATGAGAAAATATTAATTAATTTTATACGAAAATACTTTTTAGTCAATTTAATCATTTAAATATAAAAACTCGTAAAACCAGAAAAGACAAGAAAATTTAAGCTATTACAGTTACAGACCACAGCCAGCTGGGCTTATGCCCATTATAATTTATTTACATAAATTAAAATAAGATAAACTGCCGTTAGTCCTAAACTGAAATATTAAATAAATATAAACATAAATTAAATATAAAAATAAAGGTAAATTATAAGTCTCAGATATGGTCCGATCCTCATCTTGGCTAATTGCCTCAACGTCCGGGCGGGGCCGGTTTCGTTTGCACTTAGCCGGGTCCACTGACCGATACGGTCGTCACCCAAAATCAAATATCAAATAAACCTCCGAAATCATTTTAAATCCACTTTAAAAATAATTCAGGATTTACGGAAAAATCGGGCAGCACCTCCTCTGTTTTTGGTCAACCCAAAAACTGGGAGTTGACGCCGATAATTTCCTACAAATCCCAAACCAGGGAGAAATCCAAATTTATATATTTTTAAAATCCACAGCCAATCCATAGAATAATCGGGACGACCCGAAATAATTTCGGAGGTCCGATTCCAATTCCACAAATCACAGAACGTTCCCGGAAAAAATTCGGAAAGCCAACACATACTAAAAATCCATTCCCGAAATATTTCGGGAATCCAAAATAATTCACAGGACCTTTCCGAAAGTCCCAAAAAATTACGACGTCGCTAAAACCGAGTTTCCAAAGGGAATCGGAGACCATTTCTCATCATCGACTATATGAAAAAGAGACGGGACAGGGGGTTATACCTCGGATTGCTCGGCTAGAGCTCTCAGATGAATAATAGAAAGAAAATGAGCTCCGAACAGCGAACGTATTCCCGAAACAGCGCTGGAACAGCAGCGACCAGCAGCGTCGTTGCCGAAAATCAGCAGATCGGGGAGAGTGCGGGCTAGGGCACGCACCTAGGTCAACGGGGAAGGAGGGGCTCGGCCAAGTAGGCAGCGGGCCAGGGGCGGCGTCGGGCCTGGAAGGAGCGTTCTGGGGCACGGCCAGCAGGGGGTCGCCGGCGGTTCGCCGAGGGGAGCTCGACGGAGAGGAGGCCGCACGGGGGCGCGCTGGCGTCGGACCGGCCGGAGGGTCGACGGTGTCGGGAAAAAGGGGCTGCACGGTCAGGGGGTCGGGGCGCCAGACCAGGAAATAGGCACCTGGGGGCGAATCCGGTGAGGACAGCGCCGTAAACCCTCAGGGTCGGGGCGGCGGAGTTGGAGCTCGGTCGCCGGAGGGCTCGACCTGATCTGGCTTAGGGATGGATTTGGGGTTTAGGGCTTTGGAGAAGGGAAAGTGGTGATGGGAAAAAATGGAGGAGAGGGTTTAAATAGGGAGAGATAAATGGGGGTTACCGAAGCTCAACGGCCATGGTCGTTCGGAAGATGATCGGCCAAAAGACCGAGGCTCCATCAGTTTCTTACAGAGAAGAGAATGAGAGTTATTCTCTTTCTCAAATGAGAGTTATTCTCTTATTAATAGTTAATAGGTATTATATCAATGGGTTATGGGTTAAGTGATTATTGGGTTTGGGCTACATGGTTTAATGGGTTGTTGGGGATAAACTATTGGTTTGGGCTCAGGCCTGGGTCTGAATTCAAAAATCCCTGTTATTTTATTTTTTTCGAAATCCTTTGCACTCAAAAATATTTAATAATAATAATAATAATAATAATAATTAGAAATACTAATTATAACACTAAAAGGCTATTATTAATTAATTACAAAAAAATATGGGTTTCACAATCTTTCCTCCTTAGAAAATTTCGTCCTCGAAATTAAAGGCAAGGTAGAAGAATCAAACAGGTACGGGTACTGCGCCCGTAACTCAGGTCCAACAATAAGAATTTCCAAGGCAGTCGTGGATGAGACGGTTTAGGGACAAGTTTTATTTATGATATCATCCATGTAGAAAATACAAAAGCGAACCAAAGTACACGAGGTTGATCAGACCATCATGCACCGGTCCTGATTAGACAATATTTTAGTGGGTGCACCCAATAAAATACCGTCATGATTAAGCTTGATGAAAAGATAGCTTGCAAAACTAGGCTAATTTAGCAGCATCAGTCAAGTTTAGAACGAAAAGATAAGAAGTAGGAGTTTAAATGATGGCTCAAATTCTGATCTTCTTCTCACCTCTGACTACGCTTGCAACTGGTTTCTCTGGCACTGAAAGGTTGAGTCCAATCTTCAGCTCTGAATTATCTAATATGGGACTCGGATCCGAAATGTAGCGTCTGAGCTGTGATACGTAGAAGACGTTGCACACTCTCAAGATTAGTTGGTAGAGCTAACCGGTACGCTACTTCCAACTCGTCTTAAAACTTCAAATGACCTGATGTACCTGGCTCAACTTTCCTGCTCTGCTAACACTGATCGTTCCTCTGGTAGGAGAAAATCTTCACAAAAAATGCTATCTCCTTCTTCAAACTCCACTGATTGACGATGCTAACTTAGTAGTTGTTGTAAGAAAACTCTACCAATTTTAAATAATCTTCTCCAAGACCCTCCAATTTCCAAGACGCAAGATCTAACATATCTTCAAGCGTCTGGATTATCTTCTTTGATTGTCCGCCGGTTTGTACTCCATAAATCCGGTAGGGTGCCTCTTGTACAATGCTGCCAACTTGTCGGTGAATAAACTAACCTTGAAGGGAATAAAGTGTGCTGACTTAGTCAGTCAGTCCACTCTAATCCAATTGGTGCCCTTCCCTCCTTAGGAACAAGGCAATCCTTACTCAAAGTTCATTGTTATATGTTTCTACTTCCACTCCGAATTGTCCAGCGGCTGCAACAAACTTGTTGTTCTCTTGCTAAATTCCTCATGTTGACAAATTCATATCTAATCCTACACCTGGAATTGTCCTTCTTCATTCCATAGCACCAATTAATGGAGGCATATTCCGATACATCTTATTAGCTCCTGAATGTATGGAATACTGCGACTGGTGTATTTCTTTCATCAACTCGTTCCTTCGTTTGTCAGCCGATATGTAAAGCCTCGTACCATTCTTCAGAGTTCTACTGCTGATCAATTTAGAAACCCTCAAGTGTTCATGCCAACACTTGATCTCTAAGCCTGCAAAGTGCCTCGTTTTGAAACTACGTCCTCTTGATTTTGTCCATCAGTCTCGAACTTCATCAATACTGAATCAGCATCCAGCTCCGTCCTTCTATCTCCAGGTAGTATAACCTCCAGTCCAAGCTTCTCGACGTCTTCTAGTAGGTGCCACTCCTTGGTTAAGAACATCGCCACTGGGTATCGACTAAGTGTATCAGCGATCACATTAGCCCTACCCGGGTGGTATAGCGGGTCGATGTTAAAATCCTTCATCAGCTTCAGCCATCTTCTTTGTCTAACATTCAGCTTTTTCTGAGTGAAGACATATTTCAGACTTTTGTAGTCCGTATATATTTTCACTCCCTTTCCATAAAAATCATACTTCCATAGCTTCAAGGTAAAGATAATTGCAGCAAATTCCAAATTAGGTGTGGGATAATTCTTCTCATGAGTCTGTAGTTGCCTAGATGTGTAAGCAATTACTTTTCCATGTTGTTGAAGAAAGCAACCCAGTCCTTTTCCAGAGGCATTACTGTAAATTGAGAAACCACCGGTTCCTGCGGGTAGCGCAAGGATTGGTGTAGTGGTAAGTCTCTTCTTCAGCTCCTCAATGCCACCTGACAATCTTTCGTCCAGATGAACTCTTCATTCTTCCAAGTGAGCTTCGTCATCGGCTCAGCAATCTTGGCGAAATCCTTCACGAACTTCTGATAGTAGCCAGCCAAGTTCAAGAAACTTCCGAATTGAACTTGGGGTATACCACTTTTCAACAACAGCTATCTTCCATCGAAATTTCTTCTCTTGACAACATGGCCAAAAATCCACCTTGTCAAAGAAAATTCACGTTCAGATAGCTTACCATAAAACTTCTTTTTCTTCAAAGTTTCCAGAACTTTCCTCAGATGTTCTTCATGCTCTTCTTCAGTCTTCGAATATATCAGAATGTTATCTATGGAGAAGATAAACTGATTCAAATACTCATGAAAAACTCTGTTCATGAGATTCATGAACACAGCAGGAGCATTTGTCAGTCCAACGTCCTGACCAAAGAAAACTACCCATACTTGGTGTTTGAACGCCGTCTTGGAAATGTCCTCCTTCCTGACTTTGATTTGATGGTAGTCAGATCTTAAGTCAAACTTCGAAACACCCTAACTCCACACAAACAGATCAAACAGATCCTCGATCCGGGAAGAGGGTACTTGTTCTTTAGTGTCTGGTAATCGATGCACATCCGTTGTTCCATCCTTCTTGGGCACAAACAAGATAGGTGTTCCCTAAGGTGAAGTTCTATCTTGGATAAATCCTAGAGCCTTCATTGATCTGGTCCTTCATCTTCTTGGCCTCCTTCGGGTTGACTCTGTAACATCCTTTAGAAATAGGAAAAGAGCCGGGGACTAGGTCAATGGTGAATCCTATGTCTAGATCTGGGATAATCCGGGAAGACTATCAGGAAAAAAACATCTGCCATAAAGGTGTAACTAAGAATCTTATTCATGTGGAGAATTACAGCAAAAACTCTTATGATTGATTTAAGGACATCCTGTTACAACTTCCAAAAAAATAGATAATGCTATTCAGCAGTCCTATGTACTATTCTTCATGGTTCTGGCTCTTGCATGAGCAGTCTCCAACTGCTTCATCTTCTATGAACCTCGAGTATGCATCATACCTTATTGTAGGAGGCAGGGTCTGCTGGATAGGAAGAGAGTCCCTAGGTTGTGGCCTAACAAGTGTTGCTGGGATAGGTATTCTGGTATGATGGAAAGATAAGGGGCAATCCTTTATCCGATGTTCAGCAGATCCACATGCCAAACATTTTCCAATCTCTTGCGATAAATATTGGCTTGGTGACTAGGCCTCTTGCAGTAGTCACAAGCCAATAGCCTCTTACGATATAACTGCCGGATAGGGCTCAAAATGTCTTCTAGATTTCAGGGGTACCCCTCTTAGGGTGAGGTTCTGCTCCAACTTGGTTTAAGATAGCCAAGGCTACATCATTGACGTTCTTCATGACTTCTATCGTGATATTCATCTGTTCCTGCTGGGCTTCATCTTGAGTTTTCTGGAACTCCTGGATTTCTTGAAATAGGGCAACCATTTGGAAGGTGTTTGCTGGTATTGGTGGAGCAGCAGGAATGGGTACTTCCTCAAGGAAATGCAGCTCAGTTTGAGAAGAGGTAGGAATCGCCAGTGTAATGAAAACTTCACTAGATGCATTATGGGGACGGTCAATCAGCCGCGAAGAAATAAACCCTGGACTTGGTTGAGGAGATGGGATATGATCCGGAGATGACACCTCATCGCCAGCAGGATTGGTCTTGTCAATGGTCATTCTCTGGAAGGTTTAGGATGCAAACATAAGCAAGGTATCCTGCCAGTCTATAATCAAACAAAAATATTTATTTATAATATATTTCGGTCCTATGTTGTGACAATTTGATGTTCTAGTGTTCTAATTGTTTCTAAATATATTTTCCTAAGTTGTTGTTCAGACCTGCATGGGCCACCACTAAAAACATGTCACGACCCGGTTCCAATTTCTTGGGTCGAATCAGATCATGCCCAGCCTGCACCGTTGTTGAGACGGCGGCAGTAAGCTGTTCAGTAGCAGGTAACCATACAACAACACTATATTTGTCACAACTCAACATCGAGAAATATAAAACTTTATTAAACTTTTACAATGAAATGAAAGAATACATCTTAAACCATTTTCTACATACATCAAGAAGAAAAGAAAACTCTAGGCAAACAGCTCATCAGTCTCGAGATCATCGTCCTCTAGTTGGGACCTCGGAAAATATCGCGGAACAAAGCCTCATCAGTGATACCTAAAATGTTGGGTCTCCAGTCAGGAGTGAGCAAAGTACAATTCATGCTAATTTAACAATTGAAATAATAATAGAATCATGCACTTTTAAACAATTTGAAATAAATATTTTTCTAGCAGTTAAAACATTGTGATGTGAATAGGCAATGAAATATGACCGGATTAGGTTGTACAATAAAAGATATGGCTTATCCCCGTGTGTAAGAGGGGTAAGCTCGCACAGTTGATATACTAATTTGGATGTGGTCATACTCATTACACTACTCCCCCAGTCCCCAAACAGTTACAGTAGTTACAGTCAGTGCTCTCAGAGAGAGTTCCGTGTTGTATCGTGGTTTAAACTTGCATTAAAACGATTACTAAATAATTGTAAACTAACACAAAATGTACTTGCCTTTATTTTATTGACTGGATTCGTTTGTTGATTCCGGGGTGATGCTAGTACAGTCCTCGAAACCCTACAATTGAGAATTGACTCAGATTTCAGGTTTACCAATCTAGCTACGCTAGTTGAAATCTCTATTTGTGTCCTAGTCCAATTTTTAATTCTTTAATTAACCAAACACGAAAAATACGATTATTAGTGCGTTGATTTAATACGAGGGAAAAATGTCATTTTTAACTTTGAATTCAGAAAACATCGTTGCTGCCAGATTATTTATGAAAACTTGGTAATTTTTATAAATATAAATATAAAGCTAATTTTCTTATTTAGTGGGAAATACGTGACTTTTTAATTATTAACAAACTTGTCAATTTTAAGATAAGAAAATATTAATTAATTTTATACGAAAATACTTTTTAGTCAATTTAATCATTTAAATAGAAAAACTCGTAAAACCAGAAAAGACAAAAAAATCTAAGCTATTACAGTTACAGACCACAGCCAGCTGGGCTTATGTCCATTACAATTTATTTACATAAATTGAAATAAGATAAACTGCCGTTAGTCCTAAACTGAAATATTAAATAAATATAAACAGAAATTAAATATAAAAATAAAGGTAAATTATAAGTCTCAGATATGGTCCGATCCTCATCTTGGCTAATTGCCTCAACGTCCGGGCGGGGCCGGTTTCGTTTGCACTTAGCCGGGTCCACTGACCGATACGGTCGTCACCCAAAATCAAATATCAAATAAAACTCCGAAATCATTTTAAATCCACTTTAAAAATAATTCAGGATTTACGGAAAAATCGGGCAGCATCTCCTCTGTTTTTGGTCAACCCAAAAACTGGGAGTTGACGCCGATAATTTCCTGCCAATTCCAATCCAGGGAGAAACCCAAATTTATATATTTTTAAAATCCACAACCAATCCACAGAATAATCGGGACGACCCGAAATAATTTCGGAGGTCCGATTCCAATTCCACAAATCACAGAACGTTCCCGAAAAAAATCCGGAAAGCCAACACATACTAAAAATCCATTCCCGAAATATTTCGAGAATCCAAAATAATTCACAGGACCTTTCCGAAAGTCCCAAAAAATTACGACGTCGCAAAAACCGAGTTCCCAAAGGGAATCGGGGACCATTTCTCATCATCGACTATATGAAAAAGAGACGGGACAGGGGGTTATACCTCGGATTGCTCGGCTAGAGCTCTCAGATGAATAATAGAAAGAAAATGAGCTCCGAACAGCGAATGTATTCCCGAAACAGCGCTGGAATAGCAGCGACCAGCAGCGTCGTTGCCAAAAATCAGCAGATCGGGGAGAGCGCGGGCTAGGGCACGCACCTAGGTCAGCGGGGAAGGAGGGGCTCGGCCAAGTGGACAGCGGGCTAGGGGCGGCGTCGGGCCTGGATGGAGCGTGCTGGGGCGCGGCCAGCAGGGGGTCGCCGGCGGTTCGCCGAGGGGAGCTCGGCGGGGAGGAGGCCGCACGGGGGCACGCTGGCGTCGGACCGGCCGGAGGGTCGGCGGTGTCGGGAAAAGTGGGCCGCACGGTCAGGGGGTCGAGGCGCCAGACCAGGAAATAGGCGCCTGGGGGCGAATCCGGTGGGGACAGCGACGGAAACCCTCGGGGTCGGGGCGGCGGAGTTGGAGCTCGGTCGCCGGAAGGCTCGGCCTGATCTGGCTTAGGGATGGATTTGGGGTTTAGGGCTTTGGAGAAGGGAAAGTGGTGATGGGAAAAAATAGAGGAGAGGGTTTACATAGGGAGAGATAAACGGGGGTTACCGAAGCTCAACGGCCATGGCCGTTCGGAAGATGATCGGCCAAGAGACCGAGGCTCAGGCTCCATCAGTTTCTCACAGAGAAGAGAATGAGAGTTATTCTCTTTCTCAAATGAGAGTTATTCTCTTATTAATAGTTAATGGGTATTATATCAATGGGTTATGGGTTAAGTGATTATTGGGTTTGGGCTACATGGTTTAATGGGTTGTTGGGGATAAACTATTGGTTTGGGCTCAGGCCTGGGTCTGAATTCAAAAATCCCTGTTATTTTATTTTTTTTGAAATCCTTTGCACTCAAAAATATTTAATAATAATAATAATAATAATTAGAAATACTAATTATAACACTAAAAAACTATTAATAATTAATTACAAAAAAATATGGGTTTCACACAAATGTTTAATATTTTTTCTAGACAGAACTCAAACCGAGTTCGGCACGAGTTCGGTCCGAACTCTGCCCGAGTTCGGTCTGTTTAAATTAAAATATTTGTTACCTCAAAATCTGCATGCAACGTTCATATGCAAAATCTTTGCATCAGAACTCTGCCCGAGTTCAGTCCCAGAAAATACCTATAAATAGAAGAGAGTTTTTCATTTCAAATCACTCATTCATTCTTCATCTTCTCTTCTCTATTCAATAAGTGTTTTCACTTGATCAAAGTTTTCATATCACATCTACACTCCTCTTAGACAAAAGCCAGTAATATCTATTTTGATCTAAAGTCTTTTGATTTTCAAGAGTTGTAAAGAGGTTTTTCAAAGCACAAAAATTATCTATGTTGTGGAGCCGGTCGTACGCTCGTCACCAAGCACGGTGTTGTGAAGTTGGTCGTGCACTTGTCACCAAATACGGTGTTGTAGGAGACTGCAAGCTCTCAATTAGCTTGTGCTTTAGTGGATTAACATCGAGCAATAGTACTCGAGACTGGATTAGTCCTCTCAGAGGGATACCAGTATACATCGCCGTGTCACTGAGTTTGATCTCTCTTTCTCTTGCTATATTTATTTACTGTCTCTTATTTACTGCCATAGTTATCTATTTAAGATTTTAAATTGGTGATTATTTTTTGCTGCACTCACTCTCTTCACCCCACTCTAGAGGTGCTCAACTATCCTACAATTTCACATATTACCAAGTCCTTTGGATGAGAGGGAGTGAAGTGAAACTTCTTTTGTAATTCCTTTGGAGAGCTGGTTTCAGACGTTGCATTTATAGGTGTAGAAATTGATGGTTCATCATAGTCATCGAGAATGACAGTTGTACTATTATACTCATCAAAGGTTACATTGGTAGACTCTTCAACAATCATGGAGCATTTGTTTAACACTCTATATCCCTTACTCTTGGCCACATAGCCAAGAAGAATACCTTCGTCATCTTTGGCATCAAATTTGCCTAAGTTGTCTTTGGTATTCAGGATAAAGCAGCGACAACCGAACACTCTAAAGTAAGAAACATTAGGAGTCCTACCAAACCAAAGCTCATAGGGTGTCTTCTTCGAAATAGGTCGAATCAACACCCTATTCAAAATATGGCACGCTGTGCTGACACCTTCTGCCCAAAAGTATTTTGGAAGAGAGAATTGATTTAGCATAACTCTAGCCATATCGCCAAGAGTTCTATTCTTCCGCTCCACAACACCATTTTGTTGAGGAGTTCTTGGACACAAAAATTCATGACTAAAACCATTTGAATCATAAAACTTTTCAAAATTAAAATTTTTGAATTCGCCACCATGATTACTTCGGATACGATTAATCATGTAGCCTTTTTTGTTTTGGACCTTTTTAGCAAATACTTTGAAAACAGAAATTGTATCACTTTTGTTTGTAAGAAAAAAAACCCATGTAAATCTTAAAAAATTATCTACAATGACAAAAGCATAGAGTTTTCTACCAAGACTGGCTAGTCTACTAGGACCAAATAAGTCCATATGAACTAATTGCAATGGTCGGGTAGTACTTATAGTATTTATGGATTTAAAGGAAGATTTGGTAGCCTTATCCTTTTCACATTCGGCACATAGCGTGTCTTTCTTGAATGTGATATCCGACAGTCCTCTGACTAGCTTCTTGGTGGATAGTCTGGATATAGTATCCATGTTGGCATGACCAAGACGCTGATGCCATAGGAGCTTTTCGTCTTTGTGAACGTAAAGGTATCTTCTTGCACTGTTAGTATCACTAGATAAATAGAAAATATAAATGTTATCTTCCCTTATTCCCTCAAATGTGATGTCTCCAGTTGATCTATCATAGATAAAGCATTTAGTTTTCACGAAGTTAATGTCATAACCATGATCAGCAAGATGACTAGTGCTGAGCAAGTTATGGTTTAACTCGGACACTAAACAGACATCATTAATGACGAGAGAATGAGGATAACCAATTGTACCGTTACCTATGATATAGGCTTTAAGGTTATTGTCGAAGGAAACGTATCCTTTCTTTTTCATCGATAGTGTTGCGAATAGATTTGCATTTCTAGTCATATGTCGCGAGCACCCACTATCGAGAATCCACTTGCTTCTAGTTGAAGAGGGCAGGTCTACCTACACTACGAATAGATGTAACCTTTGGTACCCAGATTCTTGTGGATCTTGAGAGGTTAGACTTTGGTACCTATGCATATATATTTTTATCAACTAATCTTCTAATTCTATATTGTGGAGAAATGTGCCATGTAGGCTACAATATGTACATCTAGCATGCATGTTTATGCTAGGAGCATGTTGATAGTGATGTCTATAAGTAGGGTGACGATAGCTAGTAGAGTGATTATAGTGACTATGTGTAGCAGCATGATGATGATAATGATTGAGTGCAGCAGGATGATAATGGTGTTTATGTGTATGTGTTTTTGTGCTGTATGTGAATAGTTGTACATGAAAGCATGATTTTGTGTATCATATGAATGAGTGTTCTTGTGGTGACGTGCTTTCTTGTGTTTGTAAGTGTTGTGACTATGAGACTGAACTTGGGGTTAATAACCTGCTTGTCCAGTTTAATCTCTAATTTCTTAGAGACAACATTTGACTCATCACATTTAGTGGTAAGACCGTGTATTCTACCTGTAGTAATTTTGAACTTGTTTTTCTCTTCAGCAAGTTCTTTGTTTAAAGCCGTGATATCAAGTGTTTGTTTCTCAATGATTGATTCGACATGGTGTAAGCTTAATTTAAGCTTGGATACCTCTTTAGTGTTTTCCGTGGGTGTAGCATTTCTAATATTTTTTAGTAAACATAAAAGTCTATGGATTTCGGTTTCATAGTCCTTGATCTTATCCTTTGCATGTTTATATTTATTGAGTACTTTTTTGTGATCTTCAAGTAGATCACTAAAAGCATCACTAAGTTCATCAAATGAGAAATCATCAAAAGAATCTTTCACCTTATCTGATGTCGCCATTAGACAGACGTTAGCCGTGTTTTACGGAGAGTCCTCTTCTTCGTCTGAATTACTAGCCTCACTTTCGTGCCAGATGCTAGTGTTGGCATACTTCCTTGTAGTTGGCTTCTTGTACGGCTTCACATATCTGCTTCCTTTCTTTGCTAAGGGACAATCTTTATTGACATGTCCCGTCTTCTTGTATCCGAAGCAGGTGGGTTCTTCCTCATCGTCTCTTTATTCTCTCTTCATTTTGTTGAAACGTAGAAACTTTTTGAAGTTTCGAACTAAGAGAGCTTGATTGTCACCTTCGGAGTCATCGTCATCAATGTCTTCTGAGCTAGTTGTTCGGCGATGGGCTCTCAATGTAATCTCATTCTCTTTTGGTGCTATTTTTTCAAAATCTTTTAGATCGAGCTCATGCGTCATCATCTTGCCCATCAACATTTCTAGTGACATGACCGTAAGATCATTGCCTTCGATGATCGTCGTGACTTTGGGGTTCCAGACCTTCGGCAATCCTTGTAGCACTTTGCGTATGTTTTCATGGTTGGAATAATCTTTTCCAAGGGACGATAGCGGGTTGACGATGTCAAGGAATCTGGTGAACATTTGGGTGATCGTCTCATTTGGCTTCATCTTGATAGCCTCGTACTCCTGTGTCAGATGACTGACTTTTGATTCTTTGACTTGTGTGGTCCCTTCATGAGTCACCTCCAAAAGCTTCCATACTTCATACGAGGTGGTGCATGTGGAGACCATGTTGAATTCAATCCTGTCTATGGCACAAAAGAGAGCATTAATAGCCCTAGCGTCTAGACTTGCCTGTTTCTTCTCCTGATCAGTATACTTGTCGTGGGGTTTCTCGACGAGACTCCCCTCGACAGTTATTCTGGAAGGTTTTTTGTATCCATCAGTGACTACAGTCCACAGGTCAAAGTCTAGATACTTATGATAAAAAGTCATTCTAGTCTTCCAATAAGTGTAGTTGGTTCCATCAAATAGGGGTGGCCTATTTGTGGATTGACCCTCACCATAGTTGGTAGAGATGGGTTGTGTGGTTGCCATGGATCAACTCTATGATATAAATCCTATATCAAGAGAACAAGGCTTTAATACCAATCGAAGTACGTGTAGGTAACTCTAGAGGGGGGTGAATAGAGTACTTGTGTCAATAATGAACAATTAAAAAAATTAACTCTATTCAATCCCAACTAGCAAATGATTAATCATAGTATAAGTACGAAAAGTAAATGAAGATCAGAGAGCTTACGCAGACACAACAGCTTTTAACCTGGTTTTCCTCGTGGAGGACTAGTCCAGGCCTGAGAACTCTAGCCCAGGATTGAAATCCACTATTTGTGAAATAGCTTTACAATCAAGTTCCTTTACTTAGAAGAGCACGCCAACTTCTTGAAAGATCGCTGAGGCGAAACTTAAAATTTTCCAAGTGACTTCTTCAAGACTCTTGCACACAAACTTCTAATTGATTCACACCGAGCACCTTGTAGGCTTGGGAAGTTTTGTGGCTAGTAGATGAGAAGAGTATAGCTCTTTAGGATGTATAGGCTATAGGAGTAGAAGAGAAGAGAAGATTGGATGATTTGAAATAGAAGAAAATGGTGCCTACATATACTAGTTCTAGGAGGCAGACTTCGACGAGAACTCTGTCCAAAATATTCAAAATTTTGGCCGTTGGACAACTTGCAATGAGCAATCCCTAAAAATTAGCACCTGAAAATCAGGGGACAGAGTTCGGACCGAACTCTGCCTCCTTGGAGACAAAATGCTCATGGGCAGTTGTAGGGCTTTGGCAGTTTGGGTTTTTGTTTATGGAGCTTTTGGTTATCTAGTCTATAGTTGAGGTACTCAGTGAGACTCAACGTACAATAGCCTAGACTCAATAAAAGTGTAAAAATACAGACTTCCGATTACAAGTTCCAGCAGTATTTGTCGAGCAGTCGTCGATGATGATTGTCTGACTTGATATGTGATAGTTGTCTTATTTGTAGCTTGATGATGATTTATGTGTCGAGTTGGATCATGTCAAATATCGATTTGTTAATTATCAAGATTAGGTTGACTGCGATCCAGTTTGGGTCAATATAATGTGTATAATAACAATTATATACTTATGTCGCTCTATCGGCCCACAGCTCGGGATGAGTGATGCTGGCTAGCCGCTCTGGTAGAGTATGAGGGTTTATAAATCATGGTCGACGTCTGTACACTCCATAGTCCACCAACAGGCTAGGATATAGATTCGCCCCAGTAAAGCAACATTTGTAGTCTTCGGTGTAGAAGTCGGATCAATCGAACCAGGGGGATCACCAACACCAGTAAGGGTAGATGCTAAGGAATATCAGGGCTAGCTCCGCCTACCAATGAACGAGTGGACGGCAGAGGTAAGCCATCCTCCTCATCAATGAAGTCGTCCTCGATAACACTTTTGCGATCTACAACTGGAGTAATAGGAGGAGGAAGAGGGTAGGATGAAGATCCTCGTCGTCGTCTATGGCCTCGTCCTGCCATATACAAATCTGAATAAATAAATAAATTGTGTGATGATCGAAATAATCAATACAAATCCAATAGAAATAAAAAAAATGGTGTGATGATAAAAATAATCAATGCAAGTCTAATAGAAATAAAAAATGGCGTGATGATACTCAGAAATAAATAATATATACAAATCTTCTTCATCTTTTGACTTATCTTCATCTTCTGATTCATCTTCATCTTCTACTTATTCATTTTCATTATCACTTCCACCTTTACCTTTATTTTCAAATTCTTCTTCCTCATCTGATACGTCTATTTCAGACTCCTTCTCTACATGAGATAAATCCTTTATGTCAAGCTCTTCCTCAACTATATCATCCTCTACAGTAACGCCAACCTCCATATCGTCAACGTCAGCCAAACTCATATATGTTGGTTGAGGCATGACTACCTCGTCCTCCTGGTATGCTAGATCTCCAATATTATATTTATTTCTTGCTTTAGTTTTGCATACAGTCCACCAATCAAAAATAGTACATTGTCGCCTAGGATAACTCGTGTAGAACAATTGGACCATTTGACTAGACAACACAAATGGTTCAAAACCTCCATACCTTTTTTCATGTTTATATCAATAAATCCAAACTGTTTATCAATTATCCATCCTTGTTTGGGTGTTCTGTCGAACCCATCACATTTAAATAGTATAATTTTGGTACCAAAAGAGTAATCCAGCTCTATAATATCTTTTAGAATACTGTAATAGTCAAATTATGGATCGACATCATAGACTGAACCCCTTACACAACTCCAGAATTCTTTGTATAATTAGTTTCCTCATCGACAAATGAGTGATTGATAGGCTTACCAGTGGTTCTAAATTTGAAGTCATTGATGGTATATCTATTCCAATACTTCATCCTCTTGCTTGGTCTGATTGCTTCTGCTCGAAGTCTTTCATTCTGCAATTATGTACTAGGACAAAAAACCTAAAACATCACATATCATAATGTCATTAAAGAAAGCTTGGAAAAATTATTGAATTTAGAATAGTTAATGATTTTAATCCTTACATAATTATGGAATCACGACGGAAATTTTCTATCAACTTCTCTAGCAAGATTATCATTGTCAATGTTAGGTCTCTCCATTTTTATCTTAGCTCTAAAAGTACTCTGATAATAATGAGAAAAGTTAGAGAACTTATTTTACAAGTATATAACAAAATTGAAATATATAGCAAAATTTTGTCACTTACTTATCTATGTCTTCCATCTCCTCTATACTACTATTTAGGCATATATACCGATGAGCGACTTCAAACTCATTGTCCTCTAACCTTCGTAATTTAGAAGCACTTATAGGCTTGCCACCAACATTGAAGATAGTACAGATTTTACTATTCGGTGCATCGAGCTCACCTTCATCATTTGTTGGTGCTCTATTACGATTTGTTCTGACATAAGTATCGAAGTAAATTGAACAAAAGTTTGAGACCTCCTCAATAATATATGCTTTGTTGGCCCATTGGTCATGGTCGAATCGGGTTTTAATAATTGATCTAATCATGTTTCGATATAAGGGCTACTTGGACGAACTACCAGAACTGCTACGGCTACCGTTCAAGACTTGGAGCCGTATTTGTCATTGAGTCTGTATTATCAATTCAATGTACTTTTTACATTTTATTGAGTCTAGAAAATAAAATGTAAATTGAGACTTAATGGCAAATAGGCTACCCAGAACCGTTTTCAAAAATACCCACTTGTTTTCGAAACTAGCCCAAAACGAAAAGCCCAAAATAGTTTCTAACTGCTTGAACATTTGAAAGCCCAAAATAGTTTCTAACTGCTTGAACATTTGAAAGCCCAAAACCTGAGTTTCAAAACCCAAATTCACCCATTCTGAACCAGCAGAACTCTGGGCAAATTTGGCTCCAGTTCGGTTGGTAGAATGTTGCTTTTTTAAACTCAGTTTTCTCGCAGTTACGGATGCAACGTTTATATGTCGAGATCCTCTCATAGAATTCTGTCAGAATTCTGTCCGAATTTTGCCCAAATTCTACTTTTGGAAATCCTATAAATAGAAAAGAATTTCTACCATTTCAAGACACCAATTCTTTTTTTCATCTCTCCTCTCTAAGATTACTACGTTCTTCCAAAGGCTTCTAAGCTTTCATTTTCAAATCCCAAGCCAGTTACAATCCACTAGTCGATTTACCAGTGCGGTACGTTCTAGAAGTTTAGAGTGATTATAATCAAGAGGCTTGATTACAATAACTCTGAACTTCTAGACCGTACCGCGCTTGTAGACGTTTGTTGAGTGCTTCGGATCAAAGCTCGCATTTATAGACGTTGCAAGGACTTTGTACGAAAACTTACAGTTTTCTATAGAGGATTTCAACCGGGAGCTAGAATTCTGCCAACTGGATTAGTCCTCATAAGAGGGAGACCAGTATACATTGCCATGTTTGTATTTGCTCTCTGTACTTTACTTTTATATGTTCATATCTGCGATATATTTTTTTGTTCTTGCTACTAACATTTTTAATAGCTAATATTATGTTGCCTACTCTATTCACCCCCTCTAGAGTATATCACTTTACGTTTTGATCCTACAATTGGTATCAGAGTGGATTATACAGGTAAAGATAGGTAACATTGTTATTATTTTCTTTAATATAACTTTTGTTACATAAGATCAATATATCACATATGGCAACTGTGAAATTCACAAGTGAAGGCCAAGCCACAAACAGACACCCATGGTTTGATGGTACTAACTCACTTACTGGAAAACACGTATGACTTTTTCTTAAAATCTCAAGATTTTGACCTATGGTCCATTGTAGTTGATGGCTATAAAAAGCCTCTCCGCATTCTTATTGATGGAGATTTGGTTGAAAAACTACATGACAAGTATACTAACTCTCAAATAAAAGAGGCCAGTCTTGACGCACGTGTTATTAATACTTTTTTCTGTGCTTTAGATCGGTCTGAATTCAACAGGGTGTCTACATTCACAACATCAATGAAGTGTAGAAACTTCTCGAAGTTACACATGAAGGCTCCAAACAAGTCAAGGAGTCTAAGATCAGTAGACTTACTCAAGAGTATGAGGCGTTCAAGATGAAGCCAAACGAATCTGTTACGCAAATGTTCACAAGATTTCTAGATATTGTAAATCATTTGTCCTCCCTAGACAAGGAATGTAATATTCATGAGAAGATTTACAAGCTGTTACGAGCCCTCACAAAGAACTGGATTTCGAAGACTACAATAATCATTGAAGGAAACAACCTCATTATCAGTCTCTTGAAACGCTTATGGGAAAGCAACTCACTCACTACCAAAAAAACCAACTTTAGCGACGGCCAGATCCGTCGCTTATCTGTCGGTAACATAAATTACCGACGTAATGGCGACGGATATTTTATGAAAATGGCCGTCGGGAAAAATGTCGTCGCTAAAAAATGTCCGTCGCTAAGCCGTCGGACAAATAATTATCCGACGGACTAGCGACTGGTTAGCGACGGTTGTCTTTCACCTACTTAGCGACGGATTAGCGACATGTTCCCGTCGGTTTACATGCCATATAATATTAAAATATCCGTCGCTAATCCGTCGTCAATAGGTCGGTAAAAGCGTATCAGAGAGGTTCCTGATACGCAAAATCAGTCGCTATTCCGTTGCCATTCCGTCGTTAACCTCGATGTTATAGCGACGTATTAGCGACGGGTAGGTCGTCGGCCTGGTTCTGGAAAGCTTCCATATTTCCAGAACCATGTCGACGGATAATTGGTCGCTCATCCGTCGCTAGTCCGTCGTCATCCTCGACAGATTAGCGACGGATTAGCGACCAACTATCCGTCGCTAAGTCTCTGGAAACCTACTATATTTCCAGAACCATGTCGACGGATTCGCCGTCGCTAGGTAGTCGCTCTTCCGTCGGTAACTGCAAAATATTTTATATCACCCAGTTAGCGACGGATATTCCGTCGCTCTTCCGTCGGTAACTGTAAAATATTTTATATCACCCAGTTAGCGACGGATATTCCGTCGCTAGTTAGTCGCTAGTCCGTCGCTAAATGTAACATCAATTAAAAAAAATTACAAAAACATTCTATTTCCTTTTCGTAAATATTACACATTCATAATATCCAATATCCAAACATCCATGTACGATCAACAAATATCCAAATATCCATCCAAACATCCATGTACGATCAACAAATATCCAAATATCCAAATTCATGATATCCAATATCAAATATCCAATAACAAATATCCAAATATCCAAATTCATAATATCCAAATATCCAAATTCATAATATCAAAAATAGTACAAATATCATTTTCCTGGAGATGGATCGCGTGGTCGTCTCGGCGCCGCCTCGGCTCTGCGGATGTACTCTTCCACCATGTACGCCGGCACCTGGGACAACACATGCTCTGGAAGCGTGCGGAGCTGCTCTGCCGACATCATGTCCATGAGCCCAATGAGCGCAGTATCCGGTACCAGGCGGACCTCGGCATTACGGTCAAATGAATAACGTCCAGGGTCGGAAGGACCGGCAACCAGTAGACGTACCGGGAGCAGACGGATCTGGACCGGGAGCAGAAGGACGCGGAAGGCGCTCCAGCACATCCGACATTAGACTCCGCATTTCTGACATATCGGAGGTGAGAGTCGCAAGCTGCGTCCTCATATCGTCCGACGGGGGCGCGGAAGGAGGCGGGGGCGGTGGATATCTCGGAGTCGCGCCCTGCAACGACGCCGCCATGGAACCTACGCCGTAGACGCGCCCTTTATTAAAGCCGCCGACAGACTCTACGAACACGTCGTCGTAGCGAGCGGCCATAGAAGAGGGCGTCTGGGTGGGCGTCGTTTCGCCGACAACCTCGGCAGGGGGCTCAATCTGACTAAGGGCCTCACGATATGCAGCCTATCCAATGAATGTGTTTATACTATAAGTTTTCCTAAGTTATAATCTAAATCCTATGTTTCCCTAAGTTATAATTTGAATCCTACGTTCACCTAATTAAGTTAACAATAATTATATTACTAATATAAATCTCATAAACGTAATTACTTACATCAGTCGCCTGGGCCCTCGCGTCGACGAAGCCGTCTGCCCGCCTCTTGTGTGTATGCAGGAATACATCGTAGGCGGTGACCGACTCTGGCTCTCTCCCTCCTTTACCGCCTGTCGTGCCTGCATACGAAATATACGTCGAATTTAATTAACTACGTATATTAATAGTACCGAATTTAATAGTGAAATGAATTTGCGGTATCTCACCAAATCTGCACGCGTCGCTGCGTGGGGCTTTGAACCTCCCGTATGCAGAGCAGCGACCTGTCTGCTCGCCTTCGCTTTCTCTGATTTCTTCCTGTACTGAGCAGTATTCATCTTATCCAACATCTGCTCGTAGTACTCCTCCCGGAGCCACTTCTTCCTCGAATGCGCCGTACGAACGTCGTACACCGCATCCCGTATCTTCTTCCCGGCGGCGGCTTTATAGGCCTTGCGAATCAACTCCTCGCGATGGGGGGCCACCAGAACGTCGTCTGACATATAAATTAAATTATCACGTAATTAAAAAATTAGTGGATTAAAGAATAATTAATAATTAACCAAAAGATATATATATACCTTCATCTCCTCGAGCCAGACGTACTGCATGTTCTGAGGCACCTCAGAAAAATTGAGGTAGGGGCCATGGTAGTTTTCCCGGATAATTTGCCCGAGTATCCGGGCAGCATCAAACGGGAAAAACCTACAAAGAAGCAAAGATGGATTATTAACTTGAATAAATGAAACAAATTTAATAAATTAACTTAAATTTACTTACGTATCACCCGCGGGCCATAGCTCTCGTCGGTTCTCGCCTATCGGCCTCTCTGGAGGCGTCGGAGGATCCGCGGGTCCGCGGATGTACTCATCGGTAGCAGGATGAAGCTGAATCCGGGGGTACTCCGGAGCCCACCCTGCAGTAACTGATGGTGTACCCGCTGGTGCATCCGGGGGCGGAACGGATCCGCTAGCGGATGGAGTCTCAGGCCTCGATGAAGATGAATATAGCGCAGAGGTAGATCGACGGCGGGAAGAGTCTGTGGCCGGGCTCTCCAGGTCGGGATCGGAGGACTCTATATCCGGGGAATGTGGAAGGCGACCACGACCGCTACCACCACGACCGCTACCACCACGTCCACCACGGCCAGTGCCGCTACCACCACGCCCACCACGGCCAGTACCGCCACTACCAGCACCACCACGGCCAGTACCGCCACCACCAGCACGAGTGGTAGTGACCATGACCTGTAAATAGAACACATAATATAATTAACAATATAGAAGTATAAATGAATATAAAACTGAACTAAAATATATATACCAGCAGCAGGGCGGCGAGTGCCGTCAAGACAATGAGAACTAAGAGTGCCATCTGTAAAAAGAAAATCATACAATAAGTAGATGATCGAACGACAAAAACATAAACTGAAATAAGAATGTGTCCGTCTAAACTGAATTCACTAAGTTAGTTGTAAGTGCTTCTAATATATACCGATATTTAATCTAATCATCGTTATCGTCCTCGTCCTCATCGTCATCGTCATTTCTCATCCTCATTCTCATCGTCGACTTCATCTATATCATCATCCTCATCGTCGACTTCATCTGTATCATCATCCTCATCCTCATCCTCATCTCTTCTTCTTCTTCTTCTTCTTCTTCTTCTTCTACTTCTTCTTCAGGCTCAATACTTGGGACAAGACGCCTTTTCCCTGGTTGACAGCTAAGTCTTGTATATCAACCTCTTCCTCCCCTCTATTTTCCTCAGCATGAGGTATATCGACATCTTCCACGTCCATGGTATCCGACTGTTGTCCCATGTATTGGGGCTTCTCGATCTGGTCCTCTTGGTATGCTGGGTCTCCAACGTTGAATGTATTTCTAGATTAATCTTGCATACTGCCCACCAGTCAAATCGATCTCTACGACGCCTTGGGTAGCTTGTATAGTAGACTTGAACAGCCTGACTTGCTATCGCAAACGTGTCGGACCCTCTATACCTCCTGCGATGATATATCGACGAATCCAAATTGTTTATCGATTCTCCAACCGATATTTGGTTCGTATCGAACCACTCACATTTGAACATCACAATATGCATATCATATGGGGCACTATATTGTAAATCTACAATCTCCCGAAGCACTCCATAATAGTCAAAGTCCGGCTCGTCGTCATAGATGGTGCCTCTTATGCAAACACCAGAATTCTTGGTATCGAAGCCGTCATTGAGAAATTCGGCATTTATAGCATGCTGAGTTGACTTAAACTTGAAGCCATTAACGACATAGCCTGACAAAGTCTTTGCATGCTTCTTCGGTCCCAATGCCAAATAACGAATGCTCTCATTTATGAGTGTTGTTTCAGGTAATAAAACCTGTAAACATGTATTGATAATTTAAATATTTTAGCTGCATATATTTTAATGGTAGCCGTATAACATATTATCTCAATTACTTACGTATTTACGAAACTAGGACGGAAACGTACAATCAACCTCTCTTTGAAGTCCCTCATCTGTAATATATGGTGTCCTCATTTTGACTTCACCTCTAAATACACTGTTAGAGAGAGATAAAAATAAGTGTAGTCACTTAATTCACCAAATTAGAGATTATAACGAGGCGTAGTCACTTACTTCTCCAAATCTCTCACTTCTTGTATGTCACAATTTAACAAGACATATCGGTGAGCGGTATCATACTCATCGTCGGTCAACCACCGTTTCTTACTAGCCCCAATAGGCTTGCCCCTTAAATTGAATATACCTCCATCCTCAACGTCTTCTTCATTCCTTTGAGGTCTATTTCGATTTGTCTCGACATGAGTATCGAAATAAATGGAGCAGAAATTTGACACCTCCTCGATAAGATATGATTCGCATATCGAAGCCTCTATATGAGCCTTTGTTGCCAACTTTCTTCTTTAGATGGTGTAGGTACCTAAAGAGACAAATTATCTTGAGAATTAACAATGAATTGTAAAATGCACTTAAATTTCACTTAAATTATATCGATTTTTATTTACCTTTCAAAGGGGTACATCCATCGATAATGAACAGATGCACCGATACGAGCTTCGTATGCTAGATGAATCGGTAGATGCTCCATGCTGTCGAAAAAGCCCGGTGGAAATATTTTCTCTAACTTGCAGATTGTTAAGACAATCTTCTCCTCATGTTGTACCATATGTTGCACCGTCAGCTTAGTTGAACAGATATCCCTGAAGAATGTAGACAGCTCGGCCAACGGAACCCATACAGCAGAAGGCAACAACTCTCTCAAAGCAATGGGCAGTAATCTTTCCATAAACACGTGGCAGTCGTGACTCTTCATTCCCGTTAGCTTGCGTTCATTGAGATCAACGCATCTAGACAAATTCGAAACATAGCCGTCGAGAAATCTTAAATTAGATATCCACTTACAGATTATTAATCTATCTTCCTTGCTCAATGTGTATGGCGCTATAGGCTTACTTAATTGTCCACCAGCACCCCTTTGTATCAAGTTCAGATGAGGACGCTTGCATATCTCGGCTATGTCTTGCTTGCTTTTGGATTGTCCTTCGTCTTTTCTTTAATATCCATTACGGTATTGAAGACATTATCGAACACGTTCTTTTCGATATGCATGACATCAAGATTATGCCTTATAAGATTATCTTTCCAATAAGGCAAGTCCCAGAAGATACTCCGTTTGGTCCAGTTATGGCTTTGTCCGAACCCTCGACACGATGGTTCGATGGATCTTCCATTGCGGTGGGCAATTCCTTTACAGCTTCCCAAATATCGTATCCCGAAAATCTGGCAGGAGGTTAAGAAAATCTTGTTTTCCATCTGAACGCGTCCTTATTCTTTCTCCAAGGATGGGTCGCGGGCAGAAATTGACGGTGACAGTCAAAGAAAGAAGTTTTTCCTCCATGCCTAAGGCGGAACGCTTACTATTTTCCATGCATATCGGACAAGACATGTTGCCGTGCGTACTCCATCCCGACAGCATACCGTATGCTGGAAAATCATTGATTGTCCACATGAGTGAAGCTCTCATCTGAAAGTTTGTTTCCTGGAAATATCATAGGTCGTGACGCCGATCTCCCACAGCTGTTTCAGCTCATCCACCAACGGCTGTAAATATATATCGATGTTATTCGTCGGATTTTTAGGACCGGGTATGATAGCTGTCAGAAACATATAAGGAGTCTTCATACACATCCATGGTGGCAGATTGTAAGGGGTAAGAATGACCGGCCAGCATGAGTACTGAGATCCCGACTGTCCGAAAGGGGCGAAGCCATCAGCACATAGCGCCAGGCGTACATTTCTAGGCTCTGCAGCAAAATCTGGATGACACAAATCAAAATGTTTCCACGCCTCTCCATCCGAAGGATGTGACAATTCTCCTTCGTCCTTTATGCGTTCTTCGCTGTGCCACGTCATGTGTTCTGCTGTATTTAGAGACATATACATCCTCTGCAAGCGCTTCGTGATCGACAAGTAATGCATATACTGTAAGGACGTCGTTTTCTCGACTTTCCTTTTCCCTGTACTGGCTTGTAACGATCCGTATTACAGAAGCTGCAACTTTCTGATACGCAATTCTCTTTGTAGTACAACATGCATCC
Source organism: Iris pallida (assembly GCA_029216955.1). Classification (NCBI taxonomy): domain Eukaryota; kingdom Viridiplantae; phylum Streptophyta; class Magnoliopsida; order Asparagales; family Iridaceae; genus Iris; species Iris pallida. The sequence goes on along the minus strand of JANAVB010012598.1, from coordinate 11,428,930 downwards.
GTTGCGACAACAATCTATCTTCTCCCCCAGTCCCAGTTGTCGGACCATCATCTTTGACTTGTAGAAGTTTTTTGGTAGCTCTTTTGATTCCTTCGGTAACACCTCCTTGATTACTTTGTGATCCGATTATAGCAAGCTTGTGGCAAGTTAAAATCAGACTTTATGTTCAACAACCGCATCGTCACTGACAGTGCGGAATGAGTCTCACAACCAGGATATAGAGAAGTATCTGCGTCCTGAAACATGTCATAGAACTCCTTCGCCTCGGGATTAGGATCCTCCGGATCAAAATTAGGCCCTGCCGCATCATACACCATATCTCGTGCAAGGTTCTGCAGATCTCCATAATCAACAGAGCATCCGTGGTCTTCGATGACATCCGTTGCAGCATTATCATCAAAAGCATAAGTAGCAGCTTCCGCAGCCTGTCTTTCCGAATATAGTTCACCTTGCGATGACCACAGGCCGTAATTACGTACGAAACCCTTACGGGTCAAATGATCTCTCACAGTCACCACTTCTTCGTAACGTCTATTGTGACATTTAACACATGGACACTTAATTTTGTTACCGTCCATGTACTGAGCTTTGCTCATTGCATAATTAAGAAATACTTCCACGCCTGCCTGAAAATCGTCACTCACACCATTCTACTCTCGTGTTGCCGTTTGTACATCCATGTACGATCAACAAAATAACGATCATCCTCAATTGGATGTGAAAATCTGTATCGTAAGACAAACTAAACATAAGAATAGCCCGATACCGATACTCATAAATTTGGATTAGGGTTAGGATGTTAGATATAAGTAAACTAGGTGATGTAGAGTACAATATAGGGAACTGTGAATGGACTGAAAGTTGCACATGAGAAGGTTCAATGAAGGGCCCATAAATGGGTTCACATGATAAGTTAGTAAGAATCCACATCACTATACATACTCCCCCGTCTCAGGAGTGTGTCTGGCTCCTATTTAGAAAGCACAGGTCACAACATGTCCAGAATAGCAAAACAGAGCTCTACAATGTATATCGGTATCGGACTATTCCTACGAGTATTGGTATCGGCGATATCAATACTCGTGTGAATAGGAGATTGCAATATAAGTCTAAGCTATCTAGCTAACATGTATACTTGCATTTACATTGTATCATAACTTGTATCTAGTTACCTTGCTAATCATGTATATACTCTTAAATATATGTGAAGACACTATACTAACATGTATTTAAATCAAGGTTCAAAGTATCGGTATCGGAATCGGTAGTATCGGCGGTATCGGTAGTATCGGCGATATCGGTAGTATCGGTAGTATCGGCGCGCGATATCGGTAGTATCGGCGGTATCGGTAGTATCAGCGGTATCGGTAGTATCGGCGATATCGGTAGTATTGGTTTCGGCGATATCGGTAGTATCGGCGGTATCGGATCGAAGTATCGGATGTTTAGTGCAGGGAACGTGACATTGTGAAAGCAATACAAAGTAGCAGTAAAAGGTAATGTGATGCTCAAGCAGCAATGCACAAACTAAATATGTACAGGACATCTTGATGATGGCAATTTCATGACAAGTGCAGTATAAAATTTGTGTTCCTAGCAATATGGGTGGTGCACAGATGCTAGGATATGCATCTAGGGTGTTTAGAGTGTTAAACAAACATGGTATAACCAAACGACAGACTCACACCACAGAACAGTGAACACAAAGAATAAATCATAACCCGAGCCTCCCCCTTGGCCAAATAACCCATCAAACCTCTCCAATTCACATGGCACAGCCCACACAAATATAACAGTATATTAGCAACATTATAGACTAATTACAATTGAAAATGGAGTGAGAACCCTGCCCCCATTCCCGACCCCCCCGACCCCCCTTGCCCCCATTCAATACCCCCCCCCCGACCCCCTGCCTCCTCTCCACCCCCCAACCCCCCGACTCCCTGCCCCCATTCAACACCCCCCCCCCGACCCCCCTGCCCTCTCCACCCCCACCCTCCGACCCCCCTGCCCCCATTCCCCACCCCCCCCGACCCCCCGACCCTCATTCTCCACCCCCCACCCCCTGCCCCCATTCCCCACACCCCCCCGACCCCTGACCCCATTCACCACCCCGCCCTCTCACCCCCGCGAAGACCCCCCCACTCCCCCCCCCTCCGGCCCGAAAACACAAAATTAGAGAAAATTAGAGAGAGAGAGAGGAGAGAGAGAGAGAGAGAGAGAGAGAGAGAGAGAGAGAGAGAGACCTGGTAGAGAGAGAGAGAGCCACGAGAGAGAGGAGAGAGAGCCGCGCGCGAGAGAGGGAGAGCCGCGAGAGAGAGAGAGAGTTTTGGGGGAATGAAAAATTCCCCCCCGTCGGTTCAATTTAAGTTAGGGCACAGAATCTAGCGACGGAATAGCGACGAAATAAATTAGTCGCTAAACCGTCGCCAATTAAAAGGTGTTTCGACGGCTATATCCGTCGCTAGGTAGTCGCCCAAGTTCCCGCCAATGTTATAAAGATTTTGCCGCCAACATTTGCGACGAAAATAAGCGACGAAAAATAATCCGTCGCTAATGTTCGTCGACTTAGCGACGGAAACCGACAAATTTTTACATTTAAAATTGAAAAAATTATGTTGTGTTGTCTGTCGCTAATCCGTCGCTAAGAGGTCGGAAATTGGTCGATTAGCGACGGAATTCGTCCGTCGCTAAAAGTCCGTCGGTAAAGTGGGGTATTTTAGTAGTGTCAAGAGCTGGAACTTCAAGACTTTGAAGATGCTGGACCAAAGGAGAACTAATTACCCTCAAAGCTCTACATCGAAGGATTATCGTAGAAGATTCTGACGACAGTGATTCCGACACTGAGGATCAAGCACTCCTAGTGAAGAAGTTCAAGAAGTTCATGAGATTCAACCGAAGAACAAAGGAACACAATAGAAACAATAGCAACAATGAAGAAGATCCAATCTACTACAGTTGTAAGAAGAAAGGACACATCAAGAAGGACTGTCCGACAGCATCATCATCAACCAAGAAGGGCAATCAATATGAAAAGAGTTCCTTGAAGAAACCTACTTCTAGAAGATATTCCAACACTAGCATCTGGTATGAAAGTAAAGCTAGCGACTCAGAAGATGAACAGACGATGCTGTAATTGTATGCTTGATGGCATATGATCAGGTAAACTCAAACCCTCTGTTTGATACATATGATAATTTTACCTTTGAACAGTTAGGTGAAGCCTTTAGTGACCTCTTAAATGACCATAGAAAGCTGCTTAGCAAGTACCAAAAATCTAAAAAGGTACTCAAGGAGTACAAAGGTGAAATATGAAAACTTATCGACTTACTAGATGAGGTTACAAGTAATGTAAACCCTAGTGAGAATGGTGAGCTTTCTTCTGTCAAGTTTCAACTATACGAGACTACACGATTATCCGAAGAAAAAGACAAGACCATTGCTAAAATTGAGGAAGACTTACTCAAAGAGAAGAAGAGCCAACAATATGCACTAGTCATAAATAAGGCACTCACAGCTGACTATAACACACTCTATGAAACCTCCAAAAAGTTGAAAATTAGGTTAGAAAAATAGCCTGAAGTTGCTACTTCCTACCCTAACACGTGTCAATTACCGAAACATCGAAAGATAGTCAAATCCAATACTGTCAAACCAAACATAGCCAAACCTTTGTCCAAGAAGACTAACCGACATGCATTCTACTACAAGTATCCAACTAGAACCCCAAGACCTATCAATCATGCACAATACACTACACCTAACACTCAGCATGCTAGATGTCATTATTGTGGCACTATTGGTTATATCTATCATGCATCTAGAGTAAGGAAGTTAGTTGATTTGAATATATGTACATGGCAAAGACCAACATATTCGGATCCTACAAGAAATGGGTACCAAAAGTTTCATCTGCAAACATTTTTGTAGGTGGAACACCCTACTCATGCTAGAAGCATATGGATCCTCGACAACGGTTGCTTACGGCACATGATCGGAGATGCTTCTCTATTCTCAATACTGTTGAAGAAGTAAGAAGGATACGTCTCCTTCGGTAATAATTTTAAGGGGTATATGTATCAACAACACTGGTAAGGCTTCATACCCTGTGATTAGAAATATCTGTCTAGTAACTGAGTTAAAATATAACCTACTCAGCATAATCCATTTAGCTGACCATGGTTATGGTATTAACTTTGTCAAAGACAAATGTACTATAGTTGATAGCTCAACTGGTAGTACTATCTTTGAAAGTATTAGAGAAGACAATATATATATATATCTTCTATTTGTTGGAAGATGCTAACAAAGCATGTAGATGCTTACTAGCCAAGAATGATGAGAGTCAACTATTGCACATGAGACTCGATCATGCAAACATGGACACAATTTCAAGATTATCTACGAAGAAACTGTTACGAGGCTTACCGGATATTGTTTTCAAGAAGGAAACGTATGTAGCGAATATGAAAAGAACAAAGCTATCTGATCCACTTTTAAGTCCAAAAATGCTATAAGTACCACTAGACCTCTAAAATTACTGTATATGGATTTCTTTGGGCCTAGTAGAATTACTAGCCCTGATGGTAAGTTATATGAATTTGTAATAGTACATAATCTTCTCTAGATACACTTGGGTATATTCACACGTACGAACGATGCACTATCTGAATTCGTCATATTTTGCAAAAAAGTCTAAAATGAGAAAGGATTCATGATCACTCGTATTCGAAGTGATCATGACGGCAAATTTGATAACGCAAAGTTTGAGAAATTTTGTGACACACACGGATATTTGTACGAGTTCTCCTATCCTAGGACTCCACAACAAAATAGAATTATGGAACGTAAGAATATAACTCTATCTGAAATGGCTAGAGTAATGTTAAACCAGTTTCGTCTACCCAAATATTTCTGGGTAGAAGCTGTCGTAAGACTATTGATGAAGCATGTAGTAAAAACTATTGGTTAGATGCTATGCAAGAGGAATTAAACCAATTTGAACGGAATCAATTTTAGGAACTTGTTCCAAATCCTATTGATCGTTTGATCATTGGCTCCTGCTGGATATTCCGAAACAAATTAAATAAGAATGGTTTAGTCACTCGTAACATGGCTCGACTCGTAGCTCAAGGATACAAGCAAGAGGAAGGTATCGACTAGACGAGATCTATGTCCTAGTTGTGAGATTAGAATCCATTTTCATATTATATGCATTTGTATGTTTTCATAATTTCAAACTTTTTCAAATGAATGTAAAGAGAATATTTCTTAATAGTTATATAAAAAAAGTTTATGTAGCTCAACCTATGGGTTTTACTAATTTTAGAAATCCTGATTATGTATTCAAGTTGAAGAAAGCCTTATATGGTTTGAAACAATCCCCTCATGCTTCGTACGATTGTCTAATCTCTTTTCTACTTAGTAATAGTTTTTCAAAAGGCAAGATTGATACTACACTTTTATAAGGTCTTTTAATGGAAATCTAATTTTAATTCAAATTTAAGTTGATGTTATTATCCTTGGATCTACTGATGAATTTCAAGAATTCTCTAAATGTATGCAGAATGAGTTTGAGATGAGAATAATGGGAGAACTCAAATTCTACCTTGCATTGCAAATCAAACAAACCAACAATGGGATGTTCATCAATCAAGCTAAGTACACAAAAGATTTGTTAAATAAGTTCGATCTGAAATTCGTCAAACCTCATGGCACTCCAATGGCAAATTCAACTAAGCTCAATACAGATGAATAAGAAAAACCTGTCGATATAAGTAAGTATCGTGGTATGATTGGTAGTTTACTTTATTTAACTGCTAGTCATCCTGATATAATGTTTAGTGTTTGCTTGTGTGCAAGATTTCAAGCTATCCCTAAGGAATCACACCTGCGCACAACTAAGCGTATCTTTCGAGGTACTTCTTTTGTCGGCTTATAGTATCCCAAAACCACATCCTTTGACCTAACATGTTAATCAGATACTAATTTTACTGGATGCAAAGTGGATAGAAAAAGTATATCTCATTGTCGACTACTGAGGCTGAGTATATCGTCCTAGGTCGTTGTTATGCACAAAATTTGTGGATGAAGTAAACCTTAGAAGACTTTGGATTACACTACACACATACCCATTTTTTGTGACAGTACTAGAACTATCAATTTGACTAATAATCTTGTTTGTCACTCTCACACTAAGCATATTGAGATTTGACATCATTTTCTTAGAGATAATCAAACAAATGGAGACATAAATCTAGAATACATAGACACAGAGAATCAATTATCTGATATCTTTACATAACATTTAGTGGAAGATCGATTCAATTATTTACGTCGAGAATTAAGAATTTTAGATATCAATAATATTAGTTAATTTTATCTTATGAATTATTTTTAATGTACAAAAACAGTTTTCGAGACAAGCCTACAAAGAGTCTGTCTGTCACCATGGCCAAGGCTAAAGCGAAACGGTACTTAAGCGTTCCCCTGTGAAACTTTATTAGCTGGGATAGTACCCCTACAATTAATCTGAGACAGTCGTTGTATAACAAAATTTAATTCATAAAAGAATTTTAATTATAGTAATTAAAATTTAAAATTACTAAACTTGGAATTAAATAATTGAAAAAGAATTATGAATATAAAAGTGGCATTTTTTGTGCAAAATCTCCAGGCAAACTCGGCATGAATTCGGCCTGAGTTCGACCTAATTCGGCTGACATCGGGTATTTTATAACAGAAAATGGGTGGCCCACTTTTCTATTCCCCTTCTTTCTCCTCCAAACAGAACCAGGAGCCGCGCAAAAAAGCACAAAAACCCTACTTCTTCAATCTTTGATTTCTCTCAAGTCTCTTGGAATTTTGCTTCCAAATTTTGGATTCGAGCGTACAATCTTCTCCTCTTCCACATACTTGATTTTGAGAAGGTATAATCTCTTTCATCTCTCTGTTTTAAATTGCAAATTTTTTAAAAAAAATTATATTTTATTAAAAATCATGCCTAGGATCTCTCTTTTTTCCCGTCCAAATGAATGACGGGGCGTACAAAGAGTTTTTCTTTGAAACTCTTGAACAATCATTGTTATGGCATACAGATTTTTCAATTCGTAGCATTTGTCCAGATGTACCAATAAAGTGGACAATTTTTTTGTCTCACAAACCCTACTTTAAAACTTTAGGATTGCACAAAATTGTTACACATTCTTTTCCCATCGCCACAAATGCAATTCGGCTATTTTATTGTAATTTTACTTTAGCCGATAATGATTATCTTATTAAGAGCCGTGTTGCCGGCATAAATATTCAATTCAATAATGACGACTTAGCGAAGATCGTACAAATTCCAAATGTAGGTGAGCCGCTTGTCGATATCACTGACTTTGAATTTCCCAACGATACGACTTTGAACAATTTCAAGACTCAACTTTGTGCTCCTGAACTCGTCCATCCTGGCAAGTTCAAAGCCATACACTTGAACTTGTTCTTTTATGACCAATATAACATCTTGATCTTGATTTGACAAAAAATATCAAAATGTTTTTGTTCGTTTGGTACTATTGTGGTACTGTCTCCTCTTGGTAAAAGTTAACCTGAAAAAGATGTTAGATCCTTTTCTCTTTCGTTGTCACTTATTAAAATATTTGTAAAGAGAGAAGCTCTCCCACAATTCATGCATAATTAACAAAAGTTGAAGAAACACAGAAATAATATAAAGATAATAAACAAATTTCATAGGCAGTTTATAAATGAAGCAGTAGCTAAAATAAATGCTAGCATAAGTGTATACCAAAAAGAGACAATAAATAGTGAGCTGAAAATGCATAATAATAATAAGAGTTTGAAACATCAACTCAGCATCTCAAACATATAAGTGCATAAAAAGAGATAATAGTACTATCTTAGAATGTAGGAACATTTCCAAGAATACGTAGTCATAGACAGAGTCTAAATAAGATAACATCTAGACAAGTGCAGTAACATCTAGATCAAGTCCTCATTATCTCAGTACGATCAGCAGCAGCACCATGTCCAAAAGGACCAGTCCCAGAAGTGCCAGCTCCATGAGATAGGTGTGGAGTAGCACCAGAACCATAATATCAATCAAATTCATTACCGGGCTTGAAAAGATGATGAACCGCCTCATCCTCATAGCAGTTACAAAAAATAGTAGGATCTTGTAGAAGAGAACTGGCAAGCTGACCAGTCTGAGCAAAATGCAGATCCGTAAAAGAGTTTGCAAGTGCCTAAAAACCGACTAGCATCGCAAAACTCATGTTCCCTCAATGCGTCAGTAACAAACACTCGTAAAGAGTTGTGCTCATCCAGCTGAGCACACAATATATCATCCAGATGCTGATGAAGACACTTAAATAACATATGGTAAGTCTGAGGTAGAGAAGGTAGTACAGTAGGAGGAGCAGAAGGGACAGATGCACTGCGACGAGAGAGCTAAAGATGCTTGGGCTCAGAGTCACGAGCACAAGAGGATAAGTCAATCTCAAAGTGCTAGAAGATGATAGGAAGGATCATATCGTAGGGGAGATTCATGTTCCTCTTGCGACACCTAGCCATCAACTGGATAATCGTATTAGGGACATAAAATTGAATCCCATGACGAATGTGATAGAGAGGTGACATTTTAAGACTAGTTACATCGTCTTTTTAAGTGGATTTGGTAGTACAGTGGAATAAATAATACAAATTACCAAAATGGGAAAGATTCGCATATCGAAACTTCTACATGAGCCGTATTGCCTACCTTCTTCTTCAGGTGATATAGATATCTATAAATAATATATTGAATATTAGAATTGTTTGAACAATAAAATTATTAGTACTAGATAAATAGTTATTTTATACCTCACAAATGGATACATCCATCGATAATGGATGGGGGCACCGATACGTGCTTCGTATGTGAGATGAATTGGCAAATGTTCCATACTATCAAAAAAGCCATGGGGGAACACCCATTCTTACATGCATAATGTCAATGCAATCTCGTCAAGTTCCAACATATGTTGCACTATCAACTTGCTTGAACACAAATCTCTAAAGAATATAGATAACTCGGCCAGCGGACCCCATACTTGAGAAGGCAGCATCTCTCTCAGAGCGATGGAAAGTAAATGCTCCATGAACACGTGGCCAATGTAAAAGGTGTTAAGGGCTTGACCCAGTTAGCATTGGATCTTTGTGATAGATACAACTCTGGACGCGTATAAATAATTTTCAAGTTTTTTCTTGCTTTGGGGTTATCTTTCATTTTTTCCTTGATATCCATCACCGTATTGAAGATGTTGTCGAATACATTTTTCTCAAGATGCATGATATTAAGATTGTGTCTTATAAGATCATTCTTCTAATAAGGTAAGTCCCAAAAGATATCCTGTTTCATCTAATTATGGCTATGTTCGAATCCTTCCAAGTGATTGCCCGATCTCGGATCTTCTATTATACTCGATAAATCCTCTACCTCTATCCAAACGACATCTCCTGTCAATCATAACGAGGGAAGAGATAGTTCATGTTTACCAGCTCTAAAGATATCTATGTTCCATCTCCATGGATGCGACACAGGAAGGAACTGACGGTGATAATAAAATAATATGTTTTCCCTCCATTCTGAAGGCGAAATGTGTCACTCTTTTCTATATATATCAGACAAGACATACTACCATTAGTAATCCACCTAGATAACATCCCGTATGCTGAAAAATTATTGATGGTCGACATGAGCATCTCTTTTATTTGAAAGTTTTACTCCATTGACATATCATACTTCTGAACGCCGAACTGCTACAATTGTTTCAACTCGTCCACCAACGGCTGCAAGTAGATATCAATGTTCTTTTTTGGTTTTTTGGGACCGGATATGATAAGTGTCAAGAACATGCAAGGAGTCTTCATGCACATCCGCGGTGGTAGACTATAATGGGTCAAAATTATCGGCCAACAAGAATATTGAGACCCCGACTGTCCGAAAGGAGTGAATCCATCATAATATAAAGCCAACCGAATATTCCTAGGCTCTGCAACATATCTAGGATGACATCGATTAAAATGCGTCCATACCTCTCCATCGGATGGATGAGATAATTCTTCTTTCATCCATCTTTTGTTCTTTGCTATGCCATATCATGTGTTCTACAGTACTTGCGGACATATACATCCTCTACAACCGCTTTGTGATTAGCAAAACTGCATATATTTGTAGGGGCACAACCTTGCTCATTCAAATGATTTTTTTCTGCAGAATTGGCTTATGTCGGTCCTCGTGACAGAAAATATATTTATCTTTATTATTGTTCTTTTTGTAGTACAATATGCAACCATTTCGACAATAATCTATCTTTTTATAGCCTAATCTGAGTTTTTGTATCATCATCTTTGACATGTAAAAGTTTTTTGGCAAGTTCTTCGATCCTTTTGGCAGCAACTCTCTAACATACTGAATATTTTGGTCGTAGCATTCTTGCGATAAGTTAAAATCAAACTTGAGGTTCAACAACTGCATCACCACGAACATGACAGACTGAGAATCACAACCCGGTTATAACGGAGTATCATCATGCTTGAACATATTACAGAACACTTTTGCATAAGGATTCGGATCCTCCGGATCAAAACTTGGACCGGTCGTATCAAATACCAACTCATGTGCCAAGCTTCGATGTCGATATTCGAAATAATCTCCGAGAGTGGACTATCCCACCTCCGTATTGAAGGAGGACATATATTGCGAAACCAAAGGCTCTTCTTGAGCCGTCCTCTCGTTATAGATCGGTACAAAACCTTACTTGTAGAGGTGCTCTCTCACAAGATCAATCTCTTTTAATGGTATATTATTACATTTGACACAAGGGTACTTTATGAGACTTCCATCCATAAAATAAGGTTGGCTACTGGCATATCTTAGAAATTCCTCGACGTCCGCCTGAAAATCATCCGTCAAACCAATCATGCTCTAATGTCACCGATTGTACATCCATGAACGGTCAACAAAGTAGCGACTCATTGTTTAAACCAATTCTCCACCATGTACCATATATATTGTAAATACAAAGTAAAAACTAATTTAGCTAATTGTAACAACCAAGGTTAACAGTATCAGTATCGAAATCGGTATCAGACAATTCCTATGAGTACCGATATCAATCATATCGAATATGTAACAATAAAAGTGAATATGTATGATGTTTGCACTTTACTCAAGAAAATATCCCATGTGTAGCTACAAATAATGGTTTTTTTGTATCATGTTGAACTGTGGAACCCTGGCGACGTGAGATGGATGGAACTGGCCCAAGTTTATAAAGAAGCACTAATCGTTTGTATGGATTTAGTTACCACAAATTCCTCTGATTCATCTATGGATGTGGAAGACATTTTAGCTTTTAGAGTTGTCAAGAATAGTCATAAAGTTGTACTTTCTTTGTACATGTAGAAGATACCTTTTTACAGCAAATCTTAGAGGAACATTAAAATTATGGAGAATTAGTGACGCGTTAAACACTGAGGCTAACATTTCTAGTGTGGACCATAAGGTGGCTCTAGTTGCTCAATTTACATTACTGTTTGGGGCACGTATTGTTAGGGTTATATACTAAAAGCATCACTTTTGTAGTAACCTTATTTCCTTAAATTTTGAATGAGAATCATATGGGCAAATGTTTGCATATTGTATTTGTTGCAAGTGTTAATACAAATGTCTGATATTCTATATTGTAGATAATATGGTGTGTGGTGTCACACAGAAGATCATATTATCAGTTTCCTATGGAGTATATAAATAGTCCACAACCTAGATGGACTTGGACAATCTATTGGAAAGGTTGTAGTGTAATCTGGTATTAGTCTATCTTGACTATAGGTTTACACTAGTACACTTTGTGTGTATTGAACAGGACCACTTGAGGTTGTTCTCTTTGTACTGACTACATAAGAGAACAAACACCTCTGTTATTATGGATGCTTGTACTCTTAATCCGGATATAATAACGGACATGTATATGCAGTGTGCATTACTTTAACTCATAAAAGAGTGAGATTCATTATGGATCAACAACCTCTATGAATTGGGTAATAATATTGTATGTATGATGGGCTGTTGATTATAAATAGAATCCATGTCCCCATACATCGGGTTGATGATGTCCTCTTAAGGAGCTCATAAGGATTGTCATGTAAACCCTGCAGGTAGATTATATCCGACATGACAAATAAAGTTGAGCGGTACTACTTAAGGATAAAAAATGTCGAATCAATATAGTTGTCAGTAACTTAATTTGATCGACGGACATACGATATCTTAACATGGGGAGCCAAACGAGCATATAATAAAAGGAGCCCACAAACATAATTTGGGATTATGGAGGTAGTGCAACAATAGCTCATTAGTGGACCGAGCTATTGTTAATGGGCCTGGATTGTGTGTTCGGGCTGAACACGGGATATCCAGATCCGTTAGGAGGCCTAACCCTAATTTCTCCTCATGGTCCCTGCCGTAGCCTATATATATCCTCTATTCTCTGGCCGCCACATTACGGATCAGAAATCTGAAATTTTCTCTAAATTTGTGATTCACGTAAGGAGAGAAAGAGAGTGCTGCCAAGGAGAAGAAAAGGTTGGAAGATCATCGCCCACACGACGTCCAACTCGAGGAAGGAATACGTGCAGAAGATCTTGGGGTCGTCCGCTCGAGATTGCCAGGAATTACTTGTCTCCTTTCCGCCGCAGGTATAATTTGTGAACCCTAGTTTCCGTCTATGAAGGGTTATAACACGTATTAGATCTGTTTAACTTTCTATCGATCAATATGCACACCAAAGGAAGGGTCCTGGGAATCCCCAGTTCCATCAATTGGTATCAGAGCCACTTTGGATCTACGTATTGATTGATACATCCATGTTGTCCAATAAAACCTGCGCTATGTAATAGTCGGTAGATGTAAATCTGTTCTAACTCGGTTTTGCAGGCATCTTAGATCCAACTATTATGGTCCAATGCATATTTTTTTTATTGTGTTGTTTAAACCACGGACATGTCGTGGATGTTGTTGTTGCTGTGGATGTAATTAAAATCACGAGGGTTGATCGTGCTTATTAATTTAATTTTCAATCTAGATTATGTGTGAACTCCTTCGGGAGGCATAGGATTGTGCGAACCCCGTATAGATCTGCGCAGCGCCAGATTTTGGATTCGGATAGTTGACGACGGAGCAGCAAAGATGACCATAATAGTTGGATATTTTCTCTTATTTTTGTCATTTTGCTTTTTCTTATTATGTATGTTTATTATTGTGTGGTTGTTTTTTTTGAAAAACCAAGCCTACATTAATAATGGACAACATGGACATAATATCAACTAGTAGAAAAACCCTCATTGTTAAATAACTAAGTGGGAGAGGATTTTTATTTAGTATAAATCCTATGGTCTCCATTACTGGTTTGTAGGTGATGTAATTGTACTTGTGTGTTGGCTTTAGTGCTTTCCTCCATATCGGATGAGTATAATTATGGATCACCAGTACAAACTTCCTTAGGAATAATTGTAGAAAGTTACCTAGTATGTGTTCACTTCTCCATCTGAAGGAACTCATTACAAGGTAATGGACTTAGTATTAAGTAATGGTATACACTTAGATACAAATAATGGTATCCTTCCCATCGGAGTCACTGCTATTATTTGTATGACCAGAGCAAGACCAGCATATTAATTTTATTTGTCATAAAGTTATATTGACATGATAGTAAAATTAATAAGAAAAATCTACTTGAACAAAGTTGAATTTGTATACGTCCACACTATCGTGGCATGCTAAATTCATGGTGTTCAAGGTGTTGGTGAATTTCTTATTATTGTTTTGAGGGAATCAATATTTAGTTAATTCAAAAAGTTTTTTTTTTGTCCTACATAATTTTATTTATGTGATTCTCAGGATTTCAAAAATGGGTTCTTTCAGTCCACTTATGGTGATTCTTAAAGAAAACAAACTTACTGGACCTAATTATATTGACTGGAAATGTAATTTGGACATTGTTCTGACTGCTGAGGAGTACAAATATGTACTGTTGAGGAATGCCCACCTAAGCCTGATGCTAACTCTGATGAAGAGGTCAAAGAGGCTTATAAGAAGTGGAAAAAGGCAGATGAGATGGCGCGGTGTTATATTCTGGCATCTATGTCAAATGTACTGCAACATCAGCATCAGGCCATGGCCACAGCTTATGACATGATGTATAACCTCAAGGAACTCTTCGGACATCAGAGTAGAGCAGCTAGGCAGTTTGCTATAAAATGTTTGATGAATACAAAAATGGCTGAGGGTACACCAGTGAGGGATCATGTTCTCAAGATGATGGGTCATCTGAATGAGATGGAGATCCTTGGAGCTGAAATCGATGGGGAAACTCAGGTCGATATCATTCTCGGGACTCTGCCTAAAATTTTTGACAATTTTTGCCTTAATTACAACATGAACAAAAGGTTGTATAGTTTGGCAGAACTTGCAAAAAAGCTACAGGATGCTGAATCTCTCTTTAGGCAGAGTGGTCATGTTTTTGTTTCTGAAAAGGCTTCTACTTCTAAGCCAAAAGGCAGTAAGAAGAAGAATAACATTCAGAAACAGGCAAACTTAGCAAAGAAGGGCATGGGACCTCAAGGTACGGTGAAAAAGCCGAAAGGCAAATGTTTTAAGTGTATAGGGTCAGGACATTGGAAGACTGATTGTCCACTTCTCAAACAAGGGAACAAAAAAGGTATATCTCATTTACTAGTAGTTGAAACATGTTTAGCGGTGTTATCTACCGGCACCTGGTGTGTAGATACAGGAGCCACTAATCATGTCTGCAATACATTGCAGGGGTTCCAGGAAACCAGGCGGCTCAGTGATGGAGAGATATGCTTGTTCATGGGTGATGCTACAAAGTATCGGTCGTTACATTAGGAGATGTTACTTATCTTTTGGTAGAAATAAGTCTTTGACATTGAGAGATTGTCTTTATGCACCTTCACTTAGAAGGAATTTAGTTTCTGTTCTATGTTAGTTAAGGATGGATATTCAGTTTATTTTAATGACAATATTGTTATTAGAAAGAATAAACATTTTATCTGTTCTGGTACATTGGTTGATAATTTGTATGTCATTAATCTTATTTTGCCCACAATGCAACTTATGAAAATGAATAATATGTCATCTAACTTAAATAAGAGAAAAGAACCTTCTTGTATGAACCAAACATATCTTTGGTACTTACGATTGGGGCATACTAACCTAAGAAGGATTCAAAGACTGGTTGAAGATGGACCTTTGAGTTCATTGGAAGTGGAGGCACTACCAGTTTGTGAATCCTGCTTGGAAGGTAAAATGACCAAAAGGCCTTTTACGGCAAAGGGGTATAGGGCCAAAGATGTGTTGGAATTGGTTCATTCTGATTTGTGTGGACCCATGACTATCCAAGCTAGAGGTGGCTTTGAATATTTTGTCACATTTATTGACGATTATTCAAGGTATGGATACATTTATTTGATGCGCCGTAAGTCTGAGTGCTTTGAGAAATTCAAAGAGTACAAGGCTAAAACGGAGAAACGTCATGGAAAATGTATCAAGTCACTACGATCAGATCGTGGTGGCGAGTACCTCTTTGAAGAGTTTAGGGATTATTTATCAGAGGCTGGGATTGCATCCCAATTGACTGCACCTGGAACGCCCCAACAGAATGGTGTAGCCGAAAGAAGGAATAGAACTCTTATGGAGATGGTTAGATCAATGATGAGTTATTCGGATTTGCCAGATTCGTTTTAGGGATATGCCTTAGAGACTGCAGCTTATATTTTGAACTTGGTTCCTTCTAAGTCAGTACCTCTTACTCCTACAGAGTTATGGATTGGGCGTAAGCCTAGTCTGAAACATGTTCGCATTTGGGGTAGTCCAGCACATGTGCTGAATGGGAAAGCAGATAAGTTGGAATCTCGTACAGAAGTACGCTTGTTTGTAGGCTATCCAAGAGGAACGAAAGGAGGTTTATTTTATAGTCCTAAGGATCAGAAGGTCATTGTTAGCACCAATGCCCGATTCTTAGAGGAAGACTATGTGATGAACCATAAACCAACAAGTAGAGTTGTTCTAGAAGAACTGAGACGTGAGACACCAAGTACTTCAGTACCAACAGTACAAGAGGATGAACCACAAATAACTGCACAACGTGTCATAAATATTATACCACAACCGATAGTGCCTCGTCGTAGTGGGAGGGTTGTGATACAACCTGATAGATATATGTTCTTGGAAGAGTCGTCAGACTTCGTCCCTGAGGAACAAGATTATGATCCCTGTACCTACAATGAAGCACTCCAATATAAAGATGCAGAATCTTGGCAAAAAGCATGATATCTGAAATAGAATCTATGGATTCTAATCAGGTCTGTTTGCTTGTAGAACCACCCGTTGGTGCAAAAGCCATTGGATATAAGTGGGTCTATAAGATAAAAGAGGATCAGACGGTAAGGTTGAAACCTTTAAAGCTCGGCTTGTAGCAAAAGGTTTTACTCAAAGAGAGGGTATCAATTATGTGGAAACCTTTTCTCCTGTAGCCATGCTTAAGTCTATTCGGATTCTTTATCTATTGCAGCTCATCTCGATTATAAGATTTGGCAAATGGATGTCAAGACAGTTTTCCTTAATGGAAGTCTTGAGAAAGACATCTATATGAAGCAACCAGACGGGTTCATTGAAAAGGGCCAGGAGCATCTTGTTTATAAGCTCAAAAAGTCCATTTATGGACTTAAGCAAGCTTCCAGATCTTGGAACATATATTTTGATCAGGTGATAAAATCCTATGGATTTGATCAATGTCAAGATGAATCATGTGTATACAGAAAGTGTGACGGAAACGTGGTGGTATTCCTAGTACTTTATGTGGATGACATCTTGCTCATTAGAAACAATGTGAAGGTATTATCTGATGTAAGGGTATGGTTATCCAAACAGTTTGATATAAGGACTTGGGAGAAGTAGGTCACATCCTTGGGATCAAAGTTCTACGAGATCATAAGAAAAGGATGTTGGATCCCAAGCTTCCTATATCGATACTATACTAACTCGTTTTAGTATGCAAATTCTAAGAAAGGTTTCTTACCTTTTAGACATGGAATTGCTCTATCAAAGGAGCAGTGTCCGAGGACACCTAAAGAGATAGATAACATGAAGGCAGTTCCTTATGCTTCAGCAGTAGGAAGCTTAATGTATGCAATGCTATGTACGAGACCAGACATCTGCTTTGCCGTAGGCATGGTCAGCAGATATCAGTCTAACCAGGATAAGAGCACTGGACTGTCGTGAAGCATATTTTGAAGTACCTGAAAAGGACTAAGGAGTATATGCTAGTTTACCAAGCAGATAGTTTAGTTCCATTGGGGTATACAGACTCAGATTTTCAGTCAGATAGGGATTCCAGGAAATCTATCTTAGGTTATGTGTTTACTTTGGGAGGTGGAGCCATTGTGTGGAGGAGTATCAAGCAAAAATGTATTGTTGATTACACCATGGAAACCGAGTATGTGGCAGCCTCTGAGGCAGCCAAAGAAGCAGTTTGGCTCAGAAACTTTCTGTTGGACTTGGATGTGGTACATAGTTTGCCTAAGTCTATTACAATTTATTGTGATAATAGTGGTGCAGTTGCAAACTCGAAGGAACCACGAGCCCATAAGACGGGCAAACACATTGAGTGCAAGTACCATATGATACGAGATTTAGTAAAGAAAGGAAAAGTTGCTGTGATCAAGATAGCATCAGCCGACAACCTAGCTGATTCCTTTACAAAGAGCTTACCAGCTAAGGCTTTTGACAGTCATGTTGAGGGAATAGGAGTCAGATGTGTAACAGCATGGCTTTAAGTATAAGTGGGAGATTTGTAACAGTATACTGAAAAGCAATGCTTTGAGTATAAGTGTGAGATTGTTAGGGTTATATACTAAAAGCATCACTTTTGTAGTAACCTTATTTCCTTAAATTTTGAATGAGAATCATATGGGAAAATGTTTGCATATGTATTGTTGCAAGTGTTAATACAAATGTCTGATATTCTATATTGTAGATAATATGGTGTGTGGTGTCACACAGAAGATCATATTATCAGTTTTCTATGGAGTATATAAATAGTTCACAACCTAGATGGACTTGGACAATCTATTGGAAAGGTTGTAGTGTAATCTGGTATTAGTCTATCTTGACTATAGGTTTACACTAGTACACTTTGTGTGTATTGAACATGACCACTTGAGGTTGTTTTCTTTGTACTGACTACATAAGAGAACAAACACCTCAGTTATTATGGATGCTTGTACTCTTAATCCGGATATAATAACGGACATGTATATGCAGTATGCATTACTTTGACTCATAAAAGAGTTAGATTCATTATGGATCAACAACCTCCATGAATTGGGTAATAACATTGTATATATGATGGACTGTTGATTATAAATGGAATCTATGTCCCGATACTTCGGGTTGATGATGTCCTCTTAAGGAGCTCATAAGGATTGTCATGTAAACCCTGCAGGTAGATTATATCCGACATGACAAATAAAGTTGAGCGGTACTACTTAAGGATAAAAGATGTCGAATCAATATAGTTGTCAGTAACTTAATTTGATCGACAGACATACGATATCTTAACATGGGGAGCCAAACGAGCATATAATAAAAGGAGCCCACAAACATAATTTGGGATTAGGGAGGTAGTGCAACAATAGCTCATTAGTGGACCGAGCTATTGTTAATGGGCCTGGATTGTGTGTTCGGGCTGAACACGGGATATCAAGATCCGTTAGGAGGCCTAACCCTAATTTCTCCTCATGGTCCCTGCCGTAGCCTATATATATCCTCTATTCTCTGGCCGCCATATTACGGATCAGAAATCTGAAATTTTCTCTAAATTCGTGATTCACGTAAGGAGAGAAAGAGAGTGCTGCCAAGGAGAAGAAAAGGTTGGGAGATCGTCGCCCACACGACGTCCAACTCGAGGAAGGAATACGTACAGAAGATCTTGGGGTCGTCTGCTCGAGATTGCCAGGAATTACTTGTCTCCTTTCCGCCGCAGGTATAATTCGTGAACCCTAGTTTCCGCCTATGAAGGATTAGAACACATATTAGATCTGTTTAACTTTCTATCGATCAATACGCACACCAAAGGAAGGGTCCTGGGAATCCCCAGTTCCATCACGTATCATGTGTCTATATGCATCTATTAAAAAGAAGGTAATTGGTTTAAGGTGTATCTTAAATAATATTATCAAGCCACTATTTTTTCATATGAGGAATGCAACAATTGATTACAAAATTGTGTTATGATAGAATAGTTACTATACATTAGTTTTGTATAATATAATGCAACATTAAACATCATCACATATTAATCATTCTTCCACAAAATAATGTGTCCATAGTTAACTAATGTTGTGCATTCACGATACCTTGAAATGACTTACATCAGTCAATACATACCTATTATCAGATGTCTATCTAATGTATCGTGTTCTTAGAATTGTTGCACCCTACTACCAAATGTATGTCCAATGTATCGTGTCTATACGTGTCCAACACCAAAATCCAAATTTGTATGTGTCCAACACAAATACAATAAATTAAATTAAATAGCAATGTGGGTTAAGGTTTACCTTCGACGGAGGAGGAGGGTCTGACCGGAGGTGGCGTCGGCTCAGAGGGGGGTCGACGTGCGAGGTATGTGCGAAGGGGGGTTGGGTGGAGGAGTCCAGTAGAGGAGGAGGAGGAGGAATGAGAGGAGGAGGAGGGGGGTCGGTCTGGTGGGAGGAGGAGGATGGGGCTGACTGGTCTGGTCGTTGTAGGAAGAGGAGGAGGGGACTAGGCGGAGGAGGAAGGGACCGGTCTAGTTGGTGAAGGAGGAGGAGGAGATCGCCAAAATTTTAGGGGTTGTAGGAGTTGGGGTCACAGAGGAGTTGGGGGGAAATCGACTTTGGTAAAAATTTGATAATGAGAAAGAAAGGGTTACTGTTTCACTTTTACTCGTGGCCAATGACAAAAAATTTCATCGCTAATCAGTGGTATATATATAGCGACGTACTGGTGACTAAGAAGCGACATCAATTTATACAATATTTTACATAAAATAGCAGTAGCTAGTCAGTCGTTATTTCAGTGCTACTTAGTGACTTTTTCAATTCCTCAGGTAAAATCAGTCACTAATTAAGTATTTTTGTAGTGTCATATTTATGAGACATGTTGGTATATCTTATTATCACTACCACATTTCTAGCTTGAGAGTATTTTTGTCATTTGGGTGAATTTTGAATTTTTAATTAATTTATTGAATTGGTGAATTCTAGTTTGACTTTCACTTGTTGAGACTAGTAGACTATCCTGGAACGTAACCCTAGCTATGGTAACCTTAGTCTAACTTGAGTTAACCCATTTTAGTCATTAAAGATTAGTTTTAGAATGAGGGGATTAGGTTTAGTGAAATTAAGTCATGACTTATGGTTTTAGGAAATGGCTTATGACTTCATGACTTAAATGATCATGACTTAAGCCCATGGGCCAATTTAGGAAACCCTAACCCTAATTATTCAACCCATGACCAGCCATAGGAGAACCCCCCCTATTTAATGTCATGTTGAGGTGTTCTTGCCTCTTTTAGAGGTTGACCTAGAAATTGAAGAAATGTATTTTCTTCCCTTCCAAAAATCCCCATAAATTCATTTTAATTCCTTTTTAACCCTAGTCTTTGCATTAGGACATAATTTCTGGTTGTTTATTGTTTTTGGAGGATCATCTCAGTTTTTGGTTCATTTAGAGCTTGGGAGTTGCTATTTAGAATCTTTCCATTGGGGCTTTCTTGGAGGATTGACACACATAGGTAAAAACCCTCAAATTATGATTTAATCCTGATTTTAGTGCATGATAGCTTAGGTATAGGTGTCACCTAGCTACTGTAGAAATTTCGTGTCATTTGCATTAGGTTACGTGTCCGTATCGGAGACGTATCAAACCTATAGGCTAGGTGTTCGACGAAATGCCCGAACCAATTTGATTTGCTGTTTTTGCAAATATATTTGAATAGAAACCTATATCTAGGGTTTGCTTATGGATTCTATTGTTTTTCCCTGATTTCAGTTTCGTGTCGTGTCCACACGGGGACACGAACACGCTGACCGCGGCACGTACACTGTGTCCTGCATCACGGGGCTGATAACTCTCGACACAGGACACATGGACACGCCAAATTTGGTGAGAGTGATGGGGCATTGTTTGCCACCATCCTTCCAAAATTTGGGAGCATATGGTTACGTGTGCGAGGAGAAATCCTTCCCGCACTGGTCGCGCGGTCGGCCGTTGCGCGCGCTGAAACGCAACTGATATGCGATCGTATCGGACATGACACGTGTCATGGACACTGTGCAGGCAGTCCTAGGGGTAGCCGTACCCTGGCGCATGTGTACACAAGGCCACATGTCACCACGTGGCCTGTGTCGCGCACGGGACACGCGTGCATGCGTGCACGACGCTGTGCACCGATAGTGCACGTGTGCGTGTCTGTGAGTGTTTGGACACGCTCGTGTCCACTTGGTTGGACACGAATGCATTGTTTGACACATGTACACTGATTCTTGGTTTACCAACCCTCACTTTGGTGTTTTAACATGTTTTTGAATTCAAAATTCAAGTTTCCTTTTATGACTGATACTTAGTTTACTGTTTTATAAATCCTGAGATTCCATTCCCTGTGTAAACTGAGTTTTGATGTTTTATTATCATAATGATTCATGAACATGTGTTCTAGTACTGTTAGTGATTTGTTACTGATTTGGTATGGGTTTTAGATTTCGAAATGAGTTTTAAGTTAATGAACTACCACTTCCTGTTAACTGTCGACTGATACATGTTAGGATTCAATTCTGATTTTAGTTTTCTCTTATAATACTGATTTTAATTGCTGTAAATTGCTATATATGATGCCACACATGTGTTAGTTACTGCTAGGATGAATCTTCATGTTAGATTAGATTGTTTTACTAGAGATATGGATTTTGAATGTGGGATTGGGGCTGTTCAATGGGACTGGACCGATACACAGTCCTGGAATTCGAAATTCTGAACTTCTTCCCTTTCTTTAATTTCCAATGTTAATTTTGCTATGTTAAATCATAACATGTTAGTGTTGTTTGAATGATGGGTTGTAATGGTGTTGGGGACTATTGGATTCAAATTAGTGAATGGGATATATGGTTTCAAATTTGACATTAATAGTTAGGTTGAGGTGTTTACAACTGTCTTATGATTCATTTCCTTTTAAAAACTGAATTGATGTTTCATTGCCTTGTTTAAATTCCTATGTATGTGTATAGTTGCTGTCAATTGGTTATTGATTTAGTATTTGTGGATGGATTCTAATTGGTTTAACAGTGACTAAGGTGAACTGTCATTTTGGGTTTCCTAAATTTGAGATTAGTCCACTGTTTCCACACACACATGAAACACACCCCCCACATATTGACACACACACTTACATTGGCATGATTCCTCTATGTTTCACTAAGTTCCTGGACACATTACACTCTACTGTTCACATGTACACAACACCCCTTGACACAAGCACATGTATTCTCTCATATCACTCTATGTATATATAAAAAAAAAAAATATATATATATATATATATATATAATATATATATATATATATATATATATATAGATATATATATAATGTAGCCTATGTCTAATGTATATATATATATATATATATATATATATATATATATATATATATTATATATATATAAAATATATATATATATATATATAATATATATATAATAATATATATATAATATTTATATATATATACATTAGACATAGGCTACATTATTATAATAATGTAGCCTATATAATAATGTAGCCTATGTCTAATGTATATATATAATATATATATATAATATATATATATATATATATAATATATTATATATATATATAATATATTATAAAAAAAAAAAAAATATATATATATATATATTATAATGTAGCCTATGTCTAATGTGATTATTTATATAAACTAAATATATTAATATATTCATATGTGTGTATTATATAAATTAGATATAGTTGATATGTGAAATGTGTGAGAATATATATGTGTGGATTGTGTGACTAGCCTATGGCTCATAGCCTGTGTATTTGGCTTGAATGCCAGCGTAGGAGTGTGGTTGGCTTGTATACCCTAGATATTGTGTGTGTGTATGCTAGAATAGGCTGGTTAGGCTTAGTGAGACTTGTTTGGGTTAGGCTTGACCTAGTTGACCTAGTTTGACTAGTGTGTAGGTCCTAAAAAAATCAAGTTGCACACATCAACAATGTCAGGAAAGCAAGAAATTCAACTTTCAAATGAACTGCGCAGACATCAGATTGCGCATCATACAGACTGCGCAGACTAGACTGCGCACACTCTCAAGCGCGCAGGCTGACGTGGCAATGTCATCATTACCTGACACAATCAAATCTTCTGACAGCTGACAGCACGAAGAACGAGGAGACTGTTCGTTTATTGTGCCGCACAGCGCTCGAGAACGGCTGGACAGCTGGCAGCGCAATCGGTCAACTACTCTGTGCGCAGTCCATGCCTGCGTAATCCGATGCCTGCGCAATTCAGGTTGCGCACTCTATCATGATAACTGATAAAGTACACGTGGCACTCATGCCATCAATTGCTCACTACGTGGCAACTGTCTATGCACGATCATGCACATTTCAGTCAAAAGATGCCATGTGTCCAAGACAGTTAGCCCATGATCCAACAACTGCCTGCGCAGTCCACTGTTGCACAATCCAATCCATGCACAATCCATCATACGCAGTCCAGAATAACTAAAAGTTAGTTATTTCTAGAACTCTATAAATAGAGTTTCAAGTCTTCATTCAGGGAGATCAGATCATAGAGAGATCAGACATCAAAGTTCAGAAATCAGAGAGTTCAGGAGTTCTTGCCAAAGTGCTGCTGCATTCTTCCGAGGCTTTTGCCTTCAATTCTCGAGGCTTTTGCCTTCAAGTCAACTTCAGAGGCTATCGTCTTCAAAGTTCACATCGTCCAAGGGATAAAGCAATCGTCATCTAGATTGGATTCCTACAGTTGTACTTTCCCAGAATTCTTGTAATCTTTACACAGTTTGTATAAATAAAGTTCTACACTTTTATTTTTGCAAACAAAATGGCGACTCTGCTGGGGACGACTTTCTCCTCCGACGAGGAAGTGACAACTCAATGTGACGTAGCGTCTATCGGAAAGACGCAGAAGACACTGGTTGTGAAGATCAACCAGACAGCCTACGTGGCCATGATCACCTCCAAGACCATCCTCGTACTGCAACCACTTCTGCCACAAGCAAAGTGCGCCCAGTGTCGGTCCCAAAGACTGCTGCGCAGTCTATTGATGCTGCCAGCAAGACTCCTGCGCAGTCTGCCAGCAAGACTGCTGCGCAGTCCAAAGCTTCTGTCATCAAGCCTGATGCACAATCTGTCTCAACTAATGCTGCACAATCTGCTGTTGCCAGTATACAGAGTACTTCATATGCTGCCTTGGCTAAGTGCAAGACTCCTATGCCTCTGGCACAGTTGGCTGCCAATCTCCCTGCGCAAACCAACACTCCAGCAACCAGAGTCCACCCTAGGCACTCTGTGGCAGAACTCCTGATGCGCAAACCACAGTCTCTGTGGCCAGAGCCAGTGCACCATCAATCCATGCGCAAAGCATGCCTGCGCAATCCAAGAGTGACAGCCTTTTGGCTAAACTCTTCTTTCATAGCAAAGGGAAAAGCTCTGCTCCTCCTCTCAAGCACCTGTTGCTCCTGTGCAATCCACTGGGGGTAGTCCTTTGGCTATTCCTCTTCCTCCTCAAAACAAAGGAAAAGGCCCGTTGGTCTTTTCTCAAACTTCCTTGTCCATGACTTGGAAGAAACAGAGGGAAACGCTCTTTAGCTAACCCTTCTTCACAAAACAAAGAAAAGGCCCTTTGGTCTTTTCTCAATCTTCTTCAGTTTTACTGTAGAAGATCAATCTGAACGTGCCTCGGCACCAATCAGTACTAGAACTCTTTCAAATAAGGATTCTTCTTTCCTTCATGACAAGAGAACTTGTACTGATCAAAAGGTATTCTGCCTACTCCGGTAGCAGAGTTCCAAGACCTCCCAACTCTCAAGATATCCCGCTCAAGACATGGAAAATTGCTGGTGTCTCAAACAGAAACCCCTGGGGGTGAGTTTGCAGATCTAAGGACTTATCTCAACAGGCCTACTTCGACAAACGCAAACAGCCAATGCCGAAGATCAAACATCAAAACAAACTTCCAAGGTCAAAGATCCGACACTTATGCCAATGAAGTGAGCACTTCCCTGTACACAAGGGACTAAACAGTTGAAGAATCGGAATCATGTTCCGAACATTATCAAAGAACAGATCCCTCAGAGTTTTTCTCGTCCTGCTGTTGTTCCCGATCTCCGAGAACATCTCAGGCAAAAGCGGGACAACGTCTCAACACCTCCAGTTCAACCATCTGATCATCATTGCAACCACAAAGTCATCATCCAATGTTGTTGTCAAACAACAAAATGATCTGTCTTCGATCGTTTGACTTTTGTAAACTCTGAAGTAGTGTCAGAGGAAGACGAAGTCTTGTACGCTTCTGTCAACATGACTTCCCGAGACACTGGGGGTAGAAAGTGCTCCAAGCACGGCAAACCTCGCCGACCAAGCCAGCGGTATCTAGATTTACTTCAAGAATCTTCTGAAGGATTATTTCGACATACCCGATCCCGAAGCCGAGACAATCGGTCAAAGGAATCTTCCTCAAGATCCTTCGGGTTATCTTCCTACTTCTCAGACAGGAGACGACTCTTTCTCCGACTATGATGCATACAGCGAAAGCTCTGAACAGACAGTGTCTTCCACTGTACCAAGAGAAGTGACAGCTTATGTTGTCATGATGATCCAGATGCTTCAACTTCAGCAAATCAAGAACAGCGAATTGCTGCACTTGAAGACAAGCTAAAAACCATGGCTGAAATGGTTGCTAGTATGCATTCTATCATATGGCACAACATGCCACACCACCGACTGTACCTGCTGTAGTCCGGAATATAGCATTATCGGTACCTGTCAATGCTGGGCTGGGGTAGTGTCTCCTCAAATGCCTCCTGCAAGTACAAGTTCAAACTACACCCAGTCATCAGGGGCGGGGGTAGTGCTTACAATGTGTTCCTCCTCCTACTACTCTGACTCAACCTGCTCCTCTTCATCATCTAAAGACGCCAATGAAGCTGTCAAACTTTACAAACCCAGTTCGAAGCCTTCAAAGAGAAAGACAACTTGCAAAGATTGGGGATCAAGCAGCCCTATCCAGTTGAATGGAAAGAAGTCCCGTTGCCAAAGTACAAGATCCCAACGATCTTTTGTTTGATGGCAGTACTTTTCCTAGCCAGTTCATCAATCATTTGAGGTAATGACCGTTCAACTCCAGCCAAATGACGCTCTTCTTACCAGAGTGTTCGTCGGTTGTTTAGCGCATAGCAGTACGACTGGTACAGAAGTTTGCCCGATGGTTGTATCACTTCTTCTCAGGTTCAAGCAAATCTTCCTGGAACGGTTCTATGAGGATTCAACGACATGACTATGTCGGCTCTCAACAAAATCAAACAGAAACACAATGAAACTGCTGAGAGTTTCATCGAACGGTTCCGCCGAGAAGCCTTGAAGATGCCTCCCGGAACTCCAGCTGCTGTCACTATTGATACTTGCAAGGCAAATCTTTTGCCTATCATCAGTATGTGGACAGGATCAACTCAATTCCAGACTGGCCTCATTCATTGTCAACGCCAAAGCTGATGAAGTGAGTGCTGAGAAGTTCAAGCAGTTGGGGGTACAAATGTCTAACCCCGACGGGATGAACATAAACATCAGTGGTGGTAATCGCCAGAACAACCGCAAGAAAAGAACTTTGAACATAATCTGAACAAGAATAAAGAATCTTGGCTGTCAATGTGGCTCCTCCTATATTACTCCACTCCTTCTGCACCTCCACCGAGGGAACCTCGTCCGAAAGTAGAATATTCCTTCGACGAGAATGACTGCAAGCATTTTGATTGCTTACTCAAAAGCAACAAGATTCACTCCAGACCCAAAGAAACCTGATGAAGTCGGTAAGACAGATCATCCTAAATATTGTGTCTACCACAGGTTCATTGGACACCCTACTCGAGCATGCTATGTGCTCAAGGGCAAAATTCAGAGCTTGTCAATGCTGGTGTCGTACTCTGCAGCAAGACGAGAAGACTGTTACTGCAAACATGGTTTCTGTCCAGTTGGTGACTTCCCTCCGCAGATGGTACAGCACGGTGTCATTCCTATTCCCAAAGCTACTCTTGAGATTGAGAATCTCCCGCCTCCACCAAATGAAGGTCTCATTCCCTTGTTCTTGACAATGGCGAAATTATGTGGATCCATCCAGATCTTGCTTCAGAGTTCGAAGTTTCTCTTCTTCTAAGAAGAAAGACCGCTCCAAAAGCAAGACAAAGACTTGCAACATGGTGTCTTTTGACCCCATAGTTGACGAAGAAATTCTGTGGGCACCAGATCAGGGAAAGCCTACTGAAGGAGTATCCTGAAACTCAAGAGAATCCCGTCTCTTCTTCTGAACCTGCTCAGTACAATCTACTTCCTCTGAAGAGATTCCTTCCACATCCTCACCAGTTGTAGTACCTATTCCTCCAAGCCGGTGGTTGCTGACAAAGGCAAGCAACAAGTCCGCTTTGACAAACCCCTGAAGAAATATCTCCTACAGGACTTGAAAAGCCGTACAACTTTGATATATTGGCTCAACTAGCCAATACACCGGCTAGGCTATCAATCTTCGAGCTCTTGCGCCTTTCCAAAGAGACTCGAGAAACTCTGAGTGAAGCCCTGATGCAGGCTGAAACTTGCCTAACTCTTCTAAAAAGCCGAAAGCAGAACCGGTCTCTTGTCGTCATTGTCACAGCGTATTAGAGTTGATTCCAAACATCACTTTCACTCAGGATATGCTGCTGGAGGATAATAGACATGATCGTCCTCTCTACTATACAGGGTATGTCGATTCGATGAAAGTCGATCGTATCCTGATAGATCCAGGGTCTGCTCTCAGCATCATGCCAAAGACGATGCTGGACGCATTGAAGATACCAGTGCATAGTCTTTCAAGCACAATCACCACTATCTTGGGATTCAACCAAGGAAGGAGTGAACCTTTGGGTAAGATTCGCCTAAAACTCCAAATAGGCAATCTTCGCACAAAGGTGACCTTCTATATCATCGATAATCATGGTTGTTCTTACAACGCTCTTCTGGGAAGACCCTTCCTCCATGAACACAATGTTGTTCCATCGACCCTTCATCAATGCTTTAAATATGTCGATGACAAAGGAGAAGTTCACAAGGAAGTTGCAGACCTTTATCCTTTCAAGGGTGTCGAAGCATACTGCAACGACGCTCGTATGTACAAGAGAATTTATGAAAGTGGTATTGGCCATGGATACTGAAGAAGACCAAGAAGCAGTACCAATGACACTATCATACCTGTCAAAGGGCGCGTTTCTCATCCTCAGTCTTCTAAACCATGGCTATTCACTTGCCAATTCAGAAGAAACCGGTTGATGGCGATCAAGATAAAAGGGAGCTCACCTCTTCTGAGCCACTTGTTATCGACTTACGTCGTAACAAGGACAAAAAGCAGCTCACTTCTTCTGAGCCACTTGTTGATTTAACTCACAACAAGGAAAAAAGGGAGCTCACCTCCTCTGAGCCACTTGTTATCGACCTCCGTCGTAACAAGCCTCCTCCATTCTTCTTTTCCCCCTCTTGTAATCAATCTGACCAAGCCTGCTAAGGCTAAAGGTCCTGCTGTAAATATAAATGTACAGATCAATGAAAAAGCATCTACTTTCCAGTATACTGATGTTATTTATCATACTAAATGCTATTTGGATATGTTAGATAGCTTCAAATCATTCACAATGGGAGTTGTACAATCTCTTCAAACAGAAGTCTCATTTGAAGATCCAGATGATTCTTACCGTATTGTTCCTGCTCGAAAGAAAGGTGAAAGTCCAATACTTTTTAGTAAAGGACCGGAACAACAATTCAGCTATACGGATGACAAACTTAACGATACAGGACATCTCCAACTCCGTCGTTACAGTCAACAATCAAAAGACATCATCCGTAAGATGGGTTATGACTTTAAAAATGGCCTCAATTACGGCAAGGGTAGACGAACTCCTATCCGTACGACTGTCCCAAAAGGAAAGTCGGATATGTATTAAGACCAAAAGAGGTCTCGGATATGCTTCTCCTCCAATGTTATCCCCAGCAGTTTCTGACTCTGATAGCGAAGAACGCTCTAACTCTTCTGATTCCAGATCATGGGATTCTGACACCAGTATTGGTGAAGTCCATCGTGTGATTGTATCTTCTAATATGGTCTCCGCTGAACTTCCAGAAGGCTATGATGAGGATGTTGAAGAAAATCCTGAAACAGATCTTGGGCTCAACAGATGGACAATCAGTGGGTACTCGATTCGAGCAAAGAGAACCTCCTACCGAAGATCAATTATTCAATTGATGTAGGAAAAGGGTCACCTCGTCCAATATTATAGCAAGAATCTTCCAGAAGCAGATAAGCAAGAGTTGATTCTTCTTATAAAGAATACATTGATGTCTTTGCCTGGAGTTACGAAGACATGCCAGGTCTTGATCCCAAAGTTGCTACACAAACTGAATTTTGCCCAATGCAAAACCAGTCAAACAGCAGCAACGGCGATTCAAACCGGAAATGATGGACGCAATCGATGATGAAGTCAAGAAGCTCATCGCTTGTGGCTTTATTCGAGAAGAACAACATCCCGATTGGGTAGCCAATGTGTTCCAGTCCTGAAGAAAACCGGCAAAGTCCGAGTCTGCATCGACTTTCGGGATCTTAATGAAGCATGTCCAAAAGATGAATTTCCTCTCCCTATCACGGATGTCATGATCGACAATACCTGTGGGTTCGAGCGAATATCTTTCATGGATGGATTCTCGGTACAATCAAATTCGGATGAATCCGAAGATGAAAAACATACCTCTTTTCGCACTCCTCGTGGAGTCTACTGCTACACAGTGATGCCATTTGGTCTCAAGAATGCTGGTGCAACTTACCAGGGCTATGAGTACCATTTTCAGAGATCATCTTCGCAAAACAGTAAATGCTATGTTGACGATATCGCCGTCAAAAGCCATCTGAAAGAAGATCACATCCAAGATTTGAGAACAATCTTCAATCTTATGCGCCAACATCAGCTCAAGATGAATCCCACCAAGTCATTCTTGGGTGTCTCTAGTGGTAAGTTTCTCGGCTTCGTCATTACCTCTAAGGGTATACACGTGGATCCCGAGAAGATCAAAGCCATTCAAGAGATGCGTCCTCCACGCAACCTAAAAGAGCTACGAGGATTCCAAGGACGACTTGCGTACATCAGGAGATTCATTTCGAACTTGTCTGGACGCTGCAGACCATTCACTCAACTAATGAAGAAGGGTGTATCTTTCATTTGGACGAAGAATGTCAACAAGCATTCGATGACATCAAATGATATCTCATGAACCCACCATTTGGTGCCACCAATCTCAGGCATTTATTCGTAATGTACGTCCGTGCTATGGATCATTATTGGGTGCTTTACTTGCCCAAAAGAACAAAGAAGGTCATGAACAGGCCATCTACTATCTCAGTCGTACTATGATTGGTGCTGAACACCGTTATAGTCCGGTCGAAAAAGAATGTCTAGCTCTTATGTTGTTGTTCAAAAGACGGCATTACATCATTGGTCAAACTATTATGTCATTTCCGAGTTAATCCTCTTCGGGTACTCATGAAAAAGCCAGCACACTCAACTCTCGGCTGGCTACATGGGCCATTTTGCTAGCCCAATATGACATGGTGTATGTTCCTCAAAAGTCTGTCAAAGGCCAAGCACTGGCAGATTTCTTGGCGGCTCATCCCGTGCCAGAAACATCCAAGCTTTACGATGAAATTCCAGACGAGACGTTGGAAGTCAACATGATCTCTGAAGAATTTCCAACCTGGCGTCTATTCTTCGATGGTGCATCCAGAATGGACCAAATGGTGCCATTGTAGCAGGAGTTGGAGTTGTTCTCGTTTCTCCAGATGGGTCGACCATCCAAAGAGCTTACTCTCTAGATGAACCTGCTCCAACAACGCAGAGAGTACAATGCTCTACTCATCGGCTTCAGTTAGCCAAGCAATTGGACATCGAATATCTCAAAGTTTACGGTGACTCTAAGTGGTTGTCAACCAGGTTAGAGGAACCTATGAAGTTCGACATCAAGATCTGGTACCTTATCATGAAGCAGCTATCAACATGGCTACATCATTCAAAGCTTTCTTCATCGACTACGTCCGTCGAGCTTGCAATACGAAGCAGATGCCTTAGCCAACCTTGCAGCTGTCCTAGCCATCCCTATCAAAAGACAGCAGGTGGTGGTTATCTCTAACCGAGAATTGTTGCATTGAAAACAATCGTAATATTGAGTTCAACAATTTTTGAAGTCAACGTTATCGATGAAGACTGGAGAACTCCTTTCATCGACTTCGTGGTTCATGACATACTCCGAAGATCCTAAGGAGGCTACGAGTATTCGACGACGATCTCTCCGATTCTACTACAATCAAACCACCAAGACTTTATCGGCGAACTTATGACGGTCTTCTCTGCGCTGTCTGCTGGTGATGAAGCAAAACAAGTGTTGCGTGAAGCTCACGACGGTGTCTGTGGAGCATATCAACCTGGTCCTAAGCTACAGATCGCATCCGACGAATGGGTTACTATGGCCCTCTATGGTATCAGATGCCATTGAATATGCAAGAAAATGTCGTGCTTGTCAAATCCATACGGATTTCATTCATCAACCGTCGGAATTTCTTATCCAACTGCTGCTTCCTGGCCTTTCGAAGCTTGGGGTATGGACATTATAGGTCCCATTAATCCTCCTTCTTCTAGAGGACATCGGTTCATACTAGCAATAACCGATTACTTCTCCAAAGGCTGAAGCTATACCTTTGGCTGAAGTAAAACTAGCAGCGTCATCAACTTGTCAAACACCATGTCATCTATAGATTTGGTGTACCTCGAAGAATCATCCACGACAACGGACCTCAATTCATCAGCCAGAAGTTTACCAGATTCTGCGATGATCACCGAATTGACAATGTCGCTTCTACAGCTTACAATCCTGCTGCTAATGGATTAGCTGAAGCCTTCAACAAAACATTATCAAGCTCCTCAAGAAGTTTGTATCACTAACAAACGGAACTGGAGCGAGAAGCTTGGTGAATGTCTTTGGGCCTACCGAACTACGGTCCGCAACCCTACAGGCTTTACACCTTTCTCTGGTGTATGGTTGTGAAGCTGTTCTTCCTGGAACTTCAAATTCCTTCTTTAAGGATTGCCATTGCTAACGAGCTCACTACAGAGAACAATGACTTCTTCGACTTCAAGAATTGGACACTCGATGAGAAGCGGCTAATGGCTCAACAGCACATTGAGTTATACCAAGCTCGCATATCGAAGACTTTCAATCGTAAAGTTAAAGTCAGAGCCTTCAACAAGGAGAACTTGTTCTAACGGTCAGACGTCCTATGACAATGACTCACATGAGCAAAGGCAAATTCGACGCGAAGTGGAAAGGTCCTATGTTGTAAGCAAAGTCTTCTCAAATGGAGCCTATCAACTCTCAGAGTTCGATGGTCGAGTTGCTATGATGCCTATCAATGGCAAATTCCTTAAAAAGTACTATGTATAAATGTAAATGCTTGTAAATCATCAGACAAGTTCAAGTTCATAAATAAATTCAAATTTTATTTCAATGAATGATAGTACATGATATTAAGGGAGATCACTATCATCCTTCTCGACATTGGGACGCGGACCACTGCCGTCCTTCTCAAAGACACGGTCAGCAAAAGAGCCGAGAACCTCCTTGCTGGAACCCACGAGGAATTTGTAAGCAGCCATCCTCATGGCCTCTTCCTCTTCAGTCTTTCCTGGTTCAAGCAGGAAGTCAGGATATCTCGGTGGTTTAGGTACAGACGAACCTTCGCCTGCCTCTGCTTGCTTTGGCTGAACTGGATCGGCAGATTCTTAACGCCCTCTTCAACCTTTGGAGCGAGTTCAGCCTTCTTGGATGCATCTCCAGACGACATTTTTATGTTGGAAAGGTGGAAGTGCTCATTTTGCCAGATTTCTGCTCTATTTATAGACAGAGATCTCCAAATAACGAAGCGACACATTCATCCGACGTTCACCGTTCATTATTATTACCCGACGGTTCAGCCGTTCATTATTATCATTTGATGGTTCGCCCGTTCATTCATTATCATTTGACGGTTCGTCCGTTCATTCATCATTTGACGGTTCATCCGTTCATTCATACCATTTGACGGTTTGTCCGTTCATTCCACCATTCGACGGTTTACCCGTTCATCTTGACGATTATTTCGTTACAACCTTTTTGACGATTCATTATCGTTCATCATCCACATCAGCAACTTGTCGTTTTCGATTAAGTTGACAATTGAAATAAATATTCGACAAATTATATTCTGCCATGTCCATATTACCTCTGAGCAGATATAATGAATATAATTATTTTCTACAAAATTCAGAAATATATCATGTCCTGTACCTCTGAATATTTTCTATCTCTATTATTTATATCTGAACAAGATATGCAATAAATGATAGAGCCACAAAATGTCTTTTATTAATCAAAATATAAGACATTACAAAAACACATGTGCTACAAAAGATAAAGATACAAAATCTCTTTCTACTGAGACGGAGGCATTATAGATTAGCAATTTGTTGCTTCAGAACTTGCAACCGTTCTTCACGAGATGCCATCACTCTCTCCTGGCCTCTTCCATCCCGAATTCTTCATTGAAAATGGGCATGGTCACCATTCGGCGAGTGATTTCCGCATCATGAGCAGCTACATACTCGTTTCTTTCCTGAGTTAGAGCATCAATTTGTTGGACTGAAGTCTGATGCTCTGTAACTTCATTTTCCAGTTTTCTTCGAGACGAGCAATCTCTGCTCTCAGCTCGGCAATCCTTCTCTCTCCTCTCAGCAGTTGAGATCACCGATTCCAACTTGGAATTATATTCAGCAGATTTAGTAGTATGCATCCAAGAGGTTCTGGAGATTCACTCTTTCAATGTCAGCTGCCTGAGCCATTTGTTCAAACTCTGCCTGTACTAAAGGTTCCACTTCCCCTTTGTTGACTCTTTATAGTTCTTTATGGAGATTTCCAGCTCATTCAATATATGTCAAGGAAAGTGGCCTGAGCCTCATCACCTTGCTCCCGGATGGCCTTCACCAAGAAAGAGGTCGGACCTCTAACCATGTAAAAATCAGCGTCTTCTTTGTCCATCATTCTATTGACCAGAGGCCCAAGGACTCGAAGAAGCATTTTGTGAATGATTGATGACATGCTGATTAATCGCCAGAGCACCTGGAGTCGCGGCTACTCTGTTGATGACGAGGCAGCAGGATGTTCAAATTCTCGTATCTGAACAGCAGGTTCTTTGAACAAGGGAACTAATGTGGAGCTAGTTGCCCCTCCTGGTTGTTCCTCTGCAAAAGTAAAGACTGTTATTTCGCCTGTCATTGGCTATTGTAAAGAGAATCAAAAGTGAAACAGTCTTACCATGGTTGGATCCAGCAATGAGCCTATCATCTGCAGGGACAGACTCTAGCTGAGCAGAAGTAGCCTCAGGCATTACTGCCTGACTACTTCCGCTTCAGAGCCATAGGATAAGCGATGACTGCTACTACCAATCACCGTCGTTACAGGTACTATGTCCGTGCACGTTGGAGGTACTGGAGAAGATTCGATTTCTGCATGGGATACAAATAAAGACGTCAGTTATCAATTTATAAAAAGAAGATTTCTAAATTCATTCTATACCTTGGCGATCAATGATAGGAGTTTCCTCCGGGGCTGCTTTGCATCTGCTGCTTTCTCTGGAGATGCCTACCTAACATCCTTTTTAGGATTTAAGGTATCATCGGCAGCATTAGGAGACATATGCTCTTATCATCCCTTTCGGGATCTTGTATATCTTCATAATATCCTCAGATGAGGAGCTCTCCTCATCTTCATCTTCCTCCGGTGTATTCCGCTGGTAGTTGCAGCATTTTGATCAATGTAGTCCTCCAGCGGGCCGAAGCCACAATCTTCTAAAGCTGCAATCACTTCACGATCCTCCTCTCTCGGAGTGTCCTTGGTGTAAGAGGAAGGTGAGTCGTCTCCGCAGCAGGTGAAGGAGATCGTGCCGCATCATGCTCTTCCTACGAATTATCTCTGGGCTCTTCGGCCTTTTCTTTGGTTCAGTCCTCCCCCTGCTCGATCTCTTCTCTCCGTTCTGGACTGGGAGTTCTATGCCAAACTCAGGAACGGGAGTGGGAGATGACATAGTGATTCCTGCTGTAGCGTCTGCCACTACCGAAGACAGGATTTGTCTGGGAGGAGAGTCTGTTAATTGTCTTCTGCGGACCAACCTTTTTCTTCTATGTAGAGGTCTCTCAGGACTCTCTACGTTTTCTGTCTCGACTTGTCTTTGAATAGAGGTCGGTGTGGCAGCTTCTTCCTGCTGGATTGTTTCGGCCAGTTGCCGAGATTGAGATCTGGTCGTAATCTTTTAGAAGAATGATCCAAGATCAGTTTCTTCTTCGTAGCAGGGACAGAAGGCTCCTCTTTCTCTCTTGGCAGGAGATTTAGCAACCTTAAAGAAACGCAGTGGCGCGTTAATCTCTTCAGGGAACATAATGTCCCTCGAAACCTCTAAGGGTGCATCCACTGGCTCGTGCACCTCATTATTTCCTGGAATTGACATATGACTCCTCCCTTCTTCAATCTTGTTGCAGACGCGAGCTATCCGCAAGATTGAAGTTCTCAGCAAAAGTATTCGATGATGTGTAAAACACCGAATATGTGAATAGCATACGAGGACCATGACTACTATTCACCGGTATCGAGAACGTGGCTTTCATATCTCGAGCATTGTAGTAAGCCCAAGCTCGGGCTCCATCTATCAAGAAACCTTTTCCTTGTAGGCATGAATAGCATTACCTACGTGGAATTGGTCGTACCCAAACTGCCGAGCAAACCGGCTGGGAAGATATGGCTCTAAGTACATTCTTCTTCGAATCGATATACCAAGTAGGATGGTCGAATTGTTTTCAACCAATTAAAAGCTGTACGACTCAAAGGATGGTCTTTGAGTCAATCATATTGATCGGCATCTGTTCATATCCAGGGGGGAGGACGAGTGCAATAGAAGTTCCCCTTTGCCGAGGTTCAAAGCATATCTACAATCTCTCAAGGAAGTGTACTTCCACTTACCTTAGGAGTATCTTAAGAAGCTGCCTCCGACTGGTCCCATGTTGGGGTCCATCAAAGTAGGATGGTGAAGAAGCAACCACCCGAACAGATAAGTATACGGCAATTCTAGCCGAGGAAATTCTTTTTCGCCCTTAGCCTTCAACATCAAATCGACGTACAGGCGCAGACTGGCGTTCAATCTACAAGTCATCGCTGATAAGAGATCCATCTTATAGCCGAAGACTAATCGAACTGCAGCAAAAAGAATACCGTGATGGAAGCGGTCTACGGCGCTTGATCTGGGAACGAATCGACGGAGCCAGTACGTCAGAAATCCTACTAATTGGGCTTCTTTCGACATAGGTCGATATCCCATTCTCATATAACTCTCAAGAATGTCTCTTTCTTTAGAGGAGGACATTGATGATCATCTTTCATCTGGGTATCCAAGTCCCCACTTGCCTCCATCAGCTTCACCACTTAGTTCTGCTCAGTGGCTTAAAAAAATCGGGATAGCAGTTATCATTTTCCTTAGTCTTCTTTTCTTTGATATGGTTGAGGAACAGATAAGGCAACCATTTAGATGAATAACAGGTACCAGATGTACCACTTTGATAATACAGAGAGCAGATTTTGTAATGATACAGCAGTTCTTCAAAGGCTTCTACCATGGCTGCGTTCTCTTTCGAAGTTTGTCCAACTCATCATTAGTTGGAACAAATTCTTCATACGGGGCATCCCCCATCGGCAGGTGAGAGATGTACTGCATCTCGTGAAGGGCAAACCCGATTTCACCGCAGGGAGTCATAAAAGTCCCTGTCCTATAATTGTATCTCTCTGCTAGAGCCAGGAATAGATGCGAGTTGGGTGCAAAGCCCTAAACAGTGGCATGCACTGCTTCATATAATTTTATCTGCTGAAGTTTGTCTTCAAATTTAGTCAGAATCCAGTTTGCAATACAATTTCATCTCTTGTAGTCTAGGTTCACCAGTCCAGTTAATCTGAGGTCTTGCTCTGGATACCTCCCTTCGACCTTTGCGAACTCATTCGCGAATATTGGAATTCTTACGGGCAATAATAAGGAAGAATTCTCCGGCGGAATACAACCGGGCTTTAAACCTCTGAGTAAGACACTGTATCGTTCCGAAGAACTGTAGAACATGTCTTTCTTATTAGGCCCCTTCTTCACATAAATCTTTCCTGGACGGGCATCCTGAAAAGGTGTGAGATTCCATTCCATTTTCCTCGGATAGCTTGCATGAGCATATCGAGATAAAGGAAGGCAGCGGAGACGTCTCGTATCGAAATTGTCTTGTCTGTCTGTCGAAAAATCCGTTCTTCCATCCTAGGTCTTGGCTGAGAGCTCTTCTCAAAAGCCTCGCCAAACAGAAACAGGGGCTTCTTGTGAATCATGGCATCTGCCGACTCTAAAGATTGCCCATTCATCAGACATAATAGTGTTTCTTGTCTTGGTTTATTAAGATTGTTTGTCGGGAAGCTGGCAGATCATACTGTGGAAAATGTACATGGGACAGGTCTTCTTTGTATTCAGATTCTGAAAGAGTCCCTACAAAATTCTCATACTCTGGATCTTCTCTGGTATCAACTGTATCAAACAGAGAAAGCAAAAAATTAGCACAAGAAAAGATCAAGGATGCAACCATCAGATTGTGCAGTAAATAGATTGTGCAACATCAGATTATGCTGGCTGTCTCGCGCAAATCATCAGATTGCGCTGGCTGTCTCGCGCAAATCATCAGATTGCGCTGGCAGTCTCGCGCAAATCATCAGTTTGTACTGGCAGTCTCGCACAAATCAGCAAATTGTGCTGACTTTTGCTAGCGCAGTTCAACCGATTACGCAAGAAGTTATTCTTCATAAAAATGAAGAATCAACTATTTCATGCAACCGAACCCTAAAAAGGGTGGCGCAATATGATCACATCTCTAAAAAGAGATAGATTCTGAAAATCAATGAAGTCGAAAAAACCTAAAAAGGTTCTTCGATTAAGTCATCTACCTTGCATAGCAGGATGCGCGGTCTCATGACGAGAATGTCGTCGCACAACCCTAGCCGAAGACTCGGCAGGGGCCTTGCCCTTGTCAGCGGTGGAGGATCTCTTTGGCGCCATGGAAATCGTCGGAGAAGGAAGTCGGGGAAGCTCGAAGAAGTTCTCTTTTGGAAATTCGAAGACAAGTAAAGAATAACAGTGAAAGAATGAGGAACTATTTATAGTTTTTTAAAAGGGTAACGGTTGCCTCGGATTGCGCCGAAAAAGTTGGGTTGACTCATCCGATTGCGCAGACAGCTCAGCACATGCGCAATTTGATTGAAATTCAAAAATTCAAAGTATTTCAAAATTTTGAAAAAGTTCAACTTTCAAAAACTATGAAGGGGGTCTTGTAGGTCCTAAAAAAATCAAGTTGCACACATCAACAATGTCAGGAAAGCAAGAAATTCAACTTTCAAATGAACTGCACAGACATCAGATTGTGCATCATACAGACTGCGCAGACTAGACTGCGTACACTCTCAAGTACGCAGGCTGACGTGGCAATGTCATCATTACCTGACACAATCAAATCTTCTGACAGCTGACAGTACGAAGAACGAGGAGACTGTTCGTTATTGTGCCGTACAGCGCTCGAGAACGGCTGGACAGCTGGCAGCGTAATCGGTCAACTACTCTGTGCGCAGTCCATGCCTGCACAATCCGATGCCTGTGCAATTCAGGTTGCGCACTCTATCATGATAACTGATAAAGTACACGTGGCACTCATGCCATCAATTGCTCACTACGTGGCAACTGTCTGTGCACGATCATGCGCATTTCAGTCAAAAGATGCCATGTGTCCAAGACAGTTGGCCCATGATCCAACAACTGCCTGCACAGTCCACTGTTGCGCAATCCAATCCATGCGCATCCATCATGCGCAGTCCAGAATAACTAAAAGTTAGTTATTTCTAGAACTCTATAAATAGAGTTTCAAGTCTTCATTCAGGGAGATCAGATCATAGAGAGATCAAACATCAAAGTTCAGAAATCAGAGAGTTCAAGAGTTCTTGCCAAAGTGCTGCTGCATTCTTCGAGGCTTTTGCCTTCAATTCTCCGAGGCTTTTGCCTTCAAGTCAACTTCAGAGGCTATCGTCTTCAAAGTTCACATCGTCCAAGGGATAAAGCAATCGTCATCTAGATTGGATTCCTACAGTTGTAACTTTCCCAGAATTCTTGTAATCTTTACACAGTTTGTATAAATAAAGTTCTACACTTTTGTTTTTGCAAACATAGTGTAGTTGACTAGAGTTGACCAAGGGTTGACTTTAGCCTAGTTTGACCCCAAACATCATGTAGATGTATTGTAGAAGTCTGTAATATAATTTTAGACTTATAGTGACTTGTACTGTTATATAGGAGATAGACACCACTCCTCGGACAGTAGATACTCTTCAGATACTCAGGATACAGGCGAGTACATTCTCTGATCATTTCATATCCTGCTTAGGAGTATATTTCCTGTTTTAGATTACTTTACTTGATGTTGACACATTGAAAACACGGATTAGTACTATATAGATCTTGTCGTGCAATGTAATCCCCTTAGCAGATATATCGGGTATTTCATGTTCGTGTACTTTATCATGAGCATCGTGTACTCCTTGTGTTCGTGCTTTTCGTGTATAAATCGTATGAAATCGTGTATACTCATGTGCTCACATGATCTTCGTGTACGACTATACTTCATGTGCAATAACATAACTTGGCTAGATCCTTGTGTATTGATTGGGGCGGGGGAGTAGAAGTGGTTATGTATTCGATCCAGTAGATTACTCGTGTGCAACCTCTTTATATTACTCGTGTACAACATTGTGCCATTTACATAACTGTCTTGTACTCTGAATCACTATCACTGTTAGTTTCTCATATATATTGTATCTATTTACTTGCAGTCTTCCTTTTTCATCATGTTATTCTTTCAGTTTCCTGTATCTTACTCTCTAGCATGTTTATATTTTCTAACCTGTTATGATTTGTTGATATGTACTGTACTCGCTCCTGTCCTGACTACACCTGTTGGAAATATTACAGAGGACGAGGCTGAGGTGTTCTGCCCTACTTATTACGGTACAACCCTAGAGGACTGCCGTGACCTGGACCAGCAGGACCCACTAGCAGTGGATGACACTCCCCTAGATTAGGATGTCTTTCATTTATCTATTTCTGGATTACTGTATTGAGATATTGAGATAATTTCTAGATATGTATTTATCTTAGACACTTAGACTTTACCTGGATTGTATCTCTGTGTTTTTCATTCTGTTCTATCTATCTATCTATCTTTTATCATGCTCTACCTTAGATGTGATTGAGACTGTATTTGTTATGTCACCTTCATTCGGAGTGTATATACTATACAGGTACCTTTATATTGTTATATGTTTGACCTAGGACAGCGTTCTACCACCGATACTACGGCGTAGGCTGGACGTACCCACGTCTCGTGCCATTACTCTAGGGTGCGGGTCGTGACACATTTTTAGTGGTGGCCCATGCAGGTCTAGTTTAGAAATGTAGTGGTATTCGAACTAGAATATCACTGCAGCCTGCAGTAGGAATTTGTATATTTTGAAGGTACTCAATCACACTAGGAAAAACTCCTTATCAGATTCCGTATATCTACATTTTGCTGCTTATTATCTTCCTTTGAATTTTTTTAACTGTCCTCCTTTGATATTTCAACTCATTCTCAGTAATTATTTCTTGTTTGATCTGTGTCTCCAGGATGGTTGAGACGAGATCGCATCGCCCCAGGATGGAGGACGCTAGAGAGGGGTTTGCCACCTCTCGTATCCAGTAGCCAGCTCCTGGTACCGTAGGGCCAGTGCAGCCCTCAGGTGTGGGTGTTTCTGCAGCTTTCGGAGGAGCACCTCTACCAGCTAGGAGGCAGAGCCCTGTGCTTCCTGAGATCCTTCCACCGCAGCAGCCTCCACCTGCGGGGATGGTAGATACTGCACATCTCTTCTCCTTCATGGAGAGGATTCTGGAGTCCCACCAGCAGCAGCAGCAGCAGCAGACTGACGATTTTTGTCACATGATTAACGAGGCGCACCAGCTGGTTCGTACTATGGTAGAGATGGTGACTACTCAGGGGGCACAGCAGCAGCCTCATCGGAGGGAGAAGGATATAAGGACTTTCAGAAGATGCATCCTAGAGACTTCCTGGGCACATAGGGCATCCATTATACAGACGATTGGATCGAGCATGTCGAGGAGATTCAAACTGGCGGAGATACCAGCTCGACTCCAGATCGAGGCAGCGGGCAGTCAGATACAGGACTTAGCCCGTACGTGGTACCAGACAGATCCCAGGGTAGGAGTTGAGGGCCAGACTTGGGCTCAGTTCAAGGAGCTGTTCAAGGAACAGTTCTTCCCATATGTGGCCTTGGGAGACATCGAGGCACAGTTTGAGAGTCTGGCTCAGGCGAACCAGACGGTAGCTGAGTACGCCGGGGAGTTCTGTCGATTGTCCCGATTCATTGATGACTTGACTGAGAAGATGAAGGCGAAGAAGTTTCTCCGAGGCTTGATTAGGGAGGTTCGGTCGCTGACTAAGAGCGATCGAAACGCTACCTTTACGGAGATCTTCTCTGGGGCTATGGCAGCGGAGGATGACCTGGGGTTGAAGCTGAAGAGGGGTTGTGACTTCCAGGTTGGTAGCAGCAGCGGGGGCCAGGCAAAGAGGCCTCATTTCCAGCACCAGCAGCCGCAGAGGCCAGTTCATCAGCATCAGCAGTAGTATCAGCAGCAGGGTCGGGCTCCTTTTCAGCAGGTAAAGTATCAGCAGCCGAGAGGGCAGCAGCAGGCACCCAGATAGCAGGCTATCAGTTGTACTTTCTGTAAGAAGCCTGGGCACAAGTGGAAGGAGTGCAGGAAGAGACTTGGTAGATGCTTGATGTGTGGATCAGCGGACCATCAGATGCGAGACTGTCCAGTAGCGTCGATGCGTCCAGTACCAGGAGGAGGTGGAGCAGCCAAGGCTCCAGCAGGCCAGCTGAAGGGGCAACTGCAGACTCAATATCAGAGGTTCCACCAGCACCAGCAGCAGGCACGGGAAGGAGGACAGCAGGGGCGAGCTTTCGCCATGGCGGCCGAGGATGCAGAGGCCGTAGGAGAGTTGATAGCAGGTTCGGTTCTTCTCGACTCCTTTCCAGCTTTTGTACTCTTTGATTCCGGGGCTTCCCACAGCTTTGTGTCAGTATCATATGCTATTAGAAACAGTCTTGTATCTGAACCATTGCCTAGGACCTGCAAGATCACGACCGGGGGTGGTGTCATCCTCGTGAGTGATGTTTGCAGAGGGCGGAGCGTTATTTTAGGAGGCCGAGAGTTGGGGGTGAGTCTGCTCGTCATGCCACTATCGAACTACGATATCGTATTAGGTACGGACTGGTTGAGTAGATATCACACCCGTATTAATTTCTGAGGGGGAGTTTTGTTTGGAGCGCCAGGAGAGCCAGAGTTCGAGTACACCCAGTGGCAGACAGAGCAGGACAGCGGAGTCTTCTGCGGAGCTTCAGTTGAGGAGCAGGTGGCTCCACATCCCTTGATTACAGAGTTTATGGACGTATTTCGAGAGGAGTTGCCAGGGCTTCCACCAGACAGGGATGTAGAGTTCTCGATAGAGTTGGTTTTCGATACGAAACCAATTTCTTAGAATGTCTATCGGGTGAACAACAATGAGTTGGTGGAGCTGAAGAAGCAGGTGGATGAGCTGCAGGACAAGGGCTTCATCCGATCGAGTTTTTTTACCTTGGGGTGCACCGGTACTCTTTGTACCCAAGAAGGATGGGTCGGTACGGATGTGTATCGACTACAGGGCACTCAATAACCTAACGATCAAGAACATATACCCACTGCTGCGGATCGATGATCTTTGATCAGTTGAGCGGAGCTCGGGTGTTCTCCAAGATTGATTTGAGGTCAGGTTATCACCAGGTGAAGGTGAAGAGGGAGGATATTTCGAAGACCACTTTCAGGATGCGGTACGGGCAGTTTGAGTTCTTGGTTATGCCGTTTGGGCTGACCAATGCACCGACAGTGTTTATGAACCTAATGAACAAGGTGTTCCACCAGTACTTGGACAAGTTCGTGGTGGTTTCATTGATGTTATCCTGGTGTATTCGAAGACAAAGGAGCAGCACGAGGAGCACTTGAGAGTGGTTCTGGAGACACTCAAGAGGGAAAGACTGTATGGCAAGCTCTCGAAGTGCGGGTTCTTCCTAGACAGAGTTGACTTCTTGGGTCATGTGGTGACTGGAGATGGGATCTCAGTGGACCCGAAGAAGATCACAGCTGTTGAGGCATGGGCAGTGCCGACTTCAGTGGTAGAGATCAAGAGCTTCTTATGGCTGGCAGGATATTACAGGAGGTTTGTACAGGATTTCTTTCGGATTGCAGAGCCGTTGACTCGGCTAACCCGGAAGGATGCTGAGTTTGTTTGGTCAGATGAGTGTCAGGCAGCTTTTGATGAGTTGAAGAAGCGGCTTACGACAGCTCCGATTCTGACACTGCCTTCAGGTTCAGGAGGTTTCACTATCTATAGTGACGCTTCAGGGAAGGGGATGGATTGTGTCTTGTAGCAGCATGGGAAGGTGATTGCCTATGCTTCCAGGCAGTTACGTCCCCATGAGAAGAACTACCCCACCCACGACCTGGAGTTGGCATCAGTGATTTTTGCTCTGAAGTTGTGGAAGCACTACTTGTATGGAGAGAGGGTAGAGATTTTCATAGATCACAAGAGCTTGAAGTATGTGTTTACACAGAAAGAGCTCAACATGAGGCAGCACAGGTGGCTTGAGCTAATGAAGGACTTTGACATCTAACTACAGTATCACCAGGGAAGGCCAACGTAGTTGCCGATGCCTTGAGTAGGTATCCAACAGCCATGTATTGACTATGGATCGGCACTTGCTTGCAGACTTGGAGAGCCTAAGGATTGAGGTGATTGTACCCGGAGTGCAGATGCAGATGTGGGCCTTCAAATTCAGTCGGACTTGATGGAGAGGATCAAGTCGACGCAGTACGAGGATGTTGCTCTACGGTGTATCCGAGAGCAGGTTCGAGCGGAGCTAGTGGATGGAGAGTTTTCTCTTGCAGAGGATGGTGCTTTGAGGCACGGTTCCAGGTTACGTGTGCCTAGTAGAGAGCTCAGGGAGCAGATTATGTAGGAGGCTCACAGATCTCAGTACTCTATACATCCTGGTGCCAACAAAA
This sequence comes from Iris pallida, assembly GCA_029216955.1. Lineage (NCBI taxonomy): Eukaryota > Viridiplantae > Streptophyta > Magnoliopsida > Asparagales > Iridaceae > Iris > Iris pallida. The sequence goes on along the minus strand of JANAVB010012598.1, from coordinate 11,384,151 downwards.
TGTACAGGGATCTACGAGAGCACGTCTGGTGGTACGGAATGAAGCGGGAGGTAGCTCGCTTCGTAGCTAGATGCTTGGTCTGTCAGTAGGTCAAGGCAGAGAGGCAGAGGCTCGGGGGATTATTGTAGCCATTGCCCATTCTAGAGTGGAAGTGAAAGCATATCATCATGGATTTTGTATCTGGGTTGCCGCGTACACCAGGAGGGAAAGACGCGATTTGGGTCATCGTTGACAGGTTGACCAAATCGGCCCACTTCTTGCCATTCAAGGTGGGTACGTCTACGGAGAAGCTTGCGGAGATATACATGCGGTAGATAGTCAGGATTCACGGAGTTCCCGTCAGCATTATCTCAGATCGGGATAGTCGCTTTACTTCCTATTTCTGGAGGAGTCTGCAGACTAGTTTGGACACTCAGCTCAAGTTTAGTACTGCATACCACCCCAAGATGGACGGACAGTCAGATAGAACTATTCCGATGCTCGAGGACATGTTGCGGACGTGCGTCTTAGATTTTAGAGGTTTCTGGGAGGATTATCTACATTTGGTGGAGTTTGCTTAAACAACAGTTATCAGGCCAGCATTGAGATGTCACCTTTTGAGGCTCTGTACGGGCGTAGGTGTCGTACACCCTTATCTTGGGATGATGTTGGAGAGAAAGCTTTATTAGGACCTGAGATGGTTGTTGACACAGCCGAAAAGATGAAGCTCATCAGGGACAGACTTCGCGTGGCGCAGGACAGATATCGACACTGGGCCGATAGCCACCGGAGGCTGTTGGAGTTTGAGGTACAGTTTTAGAGAGAGGATTAGAAGTAGGTTGTATTTTGTTTTTTGTTTGTTGATCATGTTGATTATTTAGTAACTTGAGACCTTGCTTGTGATTAGGTTGGAGACATAGTTTTTCTGCGGATATCACCGACTCGTGGTACTATACATTTTGGTGGAGGTGGAAAGCTTAGCCTGTGCTTCATCGAACCTTTCATGATCAGCGGAAGGGTCGGTGATGTGGCTTACAGGCTATATTTTCCACCTGTACTAGTGGATGTCCACAACGTATTCCACGTATCACAGTTGAGATGGTACATGGCTGACCCTAGCCATGTGCTTGATCATTCAGAGATTGAGGTTGGACCTACTCTCAGTTATCCAGAGCAGCCAGTAGAGATTTTGGATCGCCGAGAGAGGGTGCTGAGAAACCAGTTGATACCCTTGGTTCGCGTCGTATGGAGGCATCATTCTCCAGAAGAGTCGACCTAGGAGCGGGAGGATGAGATGCGCGAGCGATACCCATATATGTTTGCACCGTGAGGTATGATTATCTATCCTTCTTATCAGTTTAGTTTTACCTTTTAATTTTGAAGACGAAATTATTTTAAGGGGTGTAGATTTATCACTATCACATTTCTAGCTTGAGGGTATTTTTGTCATTTTGGGTGAATTTTGAATTTTTAATTAATTTATTGAATTGGTGAATTCTAGTTTGACTTTGACTTGTTGAGACTAGTAGACTAGCCTGGAACCTAACCCTAGCTATGGTAACCTTAGTCTAACTTGAGTTAACCCATTTTAGTCATTAGAGATTAGTTTTAGAATGGGGGGATTAGGTTTAGTAAAATTAAGTCATGACTTATGGTTTTAGGAAATGGCTTATGACTTCATGACTTAAATGATCATAACTTAAGCCCATGGGCCAATTTAGGAAACCCTAACCCTAATTATTCAACCCATGACCAGCCATAGGAGAACCCCCCCTATTTAATGTCATGTTGAGGTGTTCTTGCCTCTTTTAGAGCTTGACCTAGAAATTGAAGAAAGGTATTTTCTTCCCTTCCAAAAATTCCCATAAATTCATTTTAATTCTTTTTTAACCCGTCTTTTTATTAGGACCTAATTTATGGTTGTTTACTGTTCTTGGAGGATCATCTCAGTTTTTGGTTCATTTGAAGCTTGGGAGTTAATATTTGGAATCTTTCCATTGGGGCTTTCTTGGAGGATCGACACACATAGGTAAAAACCCTCAAATTATAATTTAATCCTGATTTTAGGGCATGATAGCTTAGGTATAGGTGTCCCCTAGCTACTATAGAAATTTTGTATCATTTATATTAGGTTACGTGTCCGTATCGGACACGTATCAAACCTATAGGCTAGGTGTTCGACGAAATACCCGAACCAATTCGATTCGCTATTTTTGCAAATATATTTACATAGAAACCTAGATCTAGGGTTTGCTTATGGATTTCTATTGTTTTTTCCTGATTTTAGTTTTGTGTCGTGTCCACACGGGGACACGAACACGCTGACCGCGTGCACGTACACTGTGTCCTGCATCACGGGGCTGATAACTCCCGACACAGGACACGTGGACATGCCAAATTTGGTGAGAGTGATGGGGCATTGTCTGCCACCATCCTCCCAAAATTTGGGAGCATATGGTTGCGTGTGCGAGGAGAAATCCTCCCCGCACTAGCCGCGCGGCCTGCCGTTGCGCGCGCTGAAATGCAACTGATACGCGATCGTATCAGACATAACACGTGTCGTGGACACTGTGCAGGCGGTCCTAGGGGTATCCCTACCACTGGCGCACGTGTACGCAAGGCCACGTGTCACCACGTGGCTTGTGTCGCGTGCGGGACACGCGTGCATGCATGTACGACGCTGTGCACTGTGCATTGCACGTGTGCGTGTCTGTGAGTGTTTGGACACGCTCGTGTCCACTTGGTTGGACACGAATGCATTGTTTGACACATGTACACTTGATTCTTGGTTTACCAACCCTCACTTTGGTGTTTTAACATGTTTTTGAATTCGAAATTCAAGTTTCCATTTTATGACTGATACTTAGTTTACTGTTTTATAAATCCTGAGATTCCATTCCCTGTGTAAACTGAGTTTTGATGTTTTATTGTCATAATTGATTCATGAACATATGTTTTTGTACTGTTAGTGATTTGTTATTGATTTGGTATGTGTTTTAGATTTTGAAATTGAGTTTTGAGTTAATGAACTGCCACTTCCTGTTAACTGTCGACTGATACATGTTAGGATTCAATTCTGATTTTAGTTTTCTCTTCTAATACTAATTTTAATTGATGTAAATTGCTATATATGATGCCACACATGTGTTAGTTACTGCTAGGATGAATCTTCATGTTAGATTAGGTTGTTTTCACTAGAGATATGGATTTCGAATGTGGGATTGGGGCTGTTCAATGGGACTGGACTGATACACAGTCCTCGAATTCAAAATTTTGAACTTCTTCCCTTTTCTTTAAACTAATTTCCAATGTTAATTTTGCTATGTTAAATCATCACATGTTAGTGTTGTTTGAATGATGGGTTGTAATGGTGTTGGGGGACTATTTGGATTCAAATTAGTGAATAGGAAATATGGTTTCGAATTTGACATTAATAGTTAGGTTGAGATGTTTACAACTATCTTATGATTTCATTTCCTTTTAAAAACTGAATTGATGTTTCATTGCCTTGTTTAAATTCCTATGTATGTGTATAGTTGCTGTCAATTGGTTATTGATTTGGTATTTGTAGGATGGATTCTAATTGGTTTAACAGTTGACTAAGGTGAACTGTCATTTTAGGTTTCCTAAATTTGAGATTAGTCTACTGTTTCCACACACACGTGAAACACACACCCTCACATATAGACACACAAACTTACATTGCCATGATTCCTCTATGTTTCACTAAGTTCCTGGACACATTACACTCTATTGTTCACATGTACACACACACACCCCCCTTGACACAAGCACATGTATTCCGCTCCTATCACTCTATGTATATATATATATATATATATATATATATATATATATATATATATATATATACATGTACACACACACACACCCCTTGACACAAGCACATGTATTCCGCTCCTATCACTCTATGTATATACATATATATATATATATATATATATATATATATATATATATATATATATATATATATATATATATATATATATATATATATGTGATATATATATTATAATGTAGCCTATGTCTAATGTGATTATTTATATAAACTAAATATATTAATATATTCATATGTGTGTATTTATATAAATTAGATATAGTTGATATGTGAAATGTGTTAGAATATATATGTGTGGATTGTGTGACTAGCCTATGTCTCATAGCCTGTGTATATGGCTTGAATGCCAGTGTAGGAGTGTGGTTGGCTTGTATAGCCTAGATATTGTGTGTGTATGCTAGAATAGGCTGGTTAGACTTAGTGAGACTTGTTTGGGTTAGGCTTGACCTAGTTGACCTAGTTTGACTAGTGTAGTTGACTAGAGTTGACTAAGGGTTGACTTTAGCCTAGTTTGACCCCAAACATCATGTAGATGTATTGTAGAAGTCTGTTATAAAATTTTAGACTTATAGTGACTTGTACTGTTCTATAGGAGACAGACACCACCCCTCGGACAGTAGATACTCTTCAGATACTCAGGATACAGGCGAGTACATTCTCTAATCATTTCATATCCTGCTTAGGAGTATATTTCCTGCTTTAGATTACTTTACTTGATGCTGACACATTGGAAACACGGATTAGTACTATATGAATCTTGTCATGCGATGTTATCCCCTTAGCGGATACATCGGGTATTTCATGTTCGTGTACTTTATCATGAGCATCGTGTACTCCTTGTGTTCGTGCTTTTCGTGTACAAATGTGTGAAATCGTGTATACTCATGTGCTTACATGATCTTCATGTACGACTATACTTCGTGTGCAATAACATAACTTGGCTAGATCCTTGTGTATTGATTGGGGCGGGAGAGTAGAAGTGGTTATGTATTCAATCCAGTAGATTACTCGTGTGCAACCTCTTTAGATTACTCGTGTACAACATCGTGTCGTTTACATAACCGTCTTGTACTCTGAATCACTAGTACTGTTAGTTTCTCATATATATTGTATCTATTTACTTACAGTCTTTCTTTTTCATCATGTTATTCTTTCAGTTTTCTGTATCTTACTCTCTAGCATGTTTATATTTCCTAACCTGTTATGATTTGTTGAGATGTACTATACTCGCTCCTGTCCTGACTGGACCTGTTGGAAATATTACAGAGGACGAGGCCGAGACGTTCTGCCCTACTTATTACGGTGCGACCCTAGAGGACTGTTGTGACCTGGACCAGCAGCAGGACCCACTAGCAGTGGATGACACTCCCCTAGATTAGGATATCTTTCATTTATCTATTTCTGGATTACTGTATTGAGATATTGAGATGATTTCTGGATATGTATTTATCTTAGACACTTAGACTTTATCTGGATTGTATCTCTGTGGTTTTTATTCTGTTCTATCTATCTTTTATCATGCTCTACCTTAGATGTGATTGAGACTGTATTTGCTACGTTACCTCCATTCGGAGTGTATATACTGTACAGGTACCTTTATATTGTTAGATATTTGACCTAGGACAGCGTTCTACCGTCGACACTGCGGCGTAAGCTAGACGTACCCACGTCTCGTGCCCTTACTCAAGGGTGCGGGTCATGACACTTATGAAATGGAGCTCATATACATCGTAAATGTGTATTGTTCTACATATTGGAGCAGCTTTCACATTCTTACTAGCTAACGAAGTCACGTCTGGTCCTACGTACTTGAGGGCTGGGACTTGACACTATGCACTGAAACCTACAACCAAAACAAGGTGTTTGAGGCTTTTGATCGAAATCTATTTTGTGTGTGCTGATTTTTTAAAAAAACCAATAACATTGAATCCTAAGTGGTATTACCGGATCTTATCAAAAGTTATTGTCAAAACTTAATTAATAGACTAAACTTATGGTAATTACACACTGAAACCTACAACCAAAAAGAAGCGTCTGAGGCTTTTGATAGAAAATCTAGTTCTTGTTTGCTGAAAATTTTAAATATCACCAAGTTGGACGTGTAAACTTTGTTGAAAAGAATAATGTTGCATCATTAATATTTGAAAAATAAAATCACCCTGACTGCCACGAAACAACTTAGTACATCTTTTTCGCACCAAACTCATTTATGTCCTGCTTTTGAAAACAATAAGCACAAACATATTTAGGAGAAACTTTGAGTGGCACTCCACTTTATTTTACCATATTTAAGGTGCACCCAACAAGTTTGCACAAATTTAAGTTACCTCACACTTTTGACGGATTCCGTCCTTCTTTAACGGTCAACTCCTTTGACCCATTTTTTTTGATGAAAATGCCATCTTCTCTACCCCAAGCCTCCTCTCCATGACATCCCCGCTACGCGCGTGCCCCCGCCGGCTGCCGCCCCCGCCCCGGCCCACCCCCGCGCCCCCCTCCACCTCCCCCCTCCCCCGCTGCCCGTCGCGCCGCGCTACCGCTACCGCCACCGCCGTCCACCCTCTCCGTCTCTGCCGCTGCCGCCGCTGCTGCTGCTGCTTATTCCTCCATACAGTTCTCTCTAAATAATGCGACCAGATCCACCAACCCACCCATGGATGGGTTAACTTAAACATGGAAGATACCAATTTCCATACAATATTGGCATGGAAGACCATTTTCTCCTATATGATGTTAGCAACCACCTTCTCAAAAGGTTATGGTTAAGGTTCGTCATTATTAGGGATGCTGCCATATCAGAAGTTACAGAGATGAAGTCTTCACTCGGAGAACTTAGAGAGAAGTTGGTAAATCTGGAATCATACTGCGAACAGCTTAAGAAGGCCTTGAAATAGGCACAAGGGAAAGACACCCCAAAAGAACAAAGCCCACGAGCGGAAACAAAGACAGCTCCATGCCTGTTAGCCAAGAAGTAATGGTGGAAGGATTCCTGCAGATAGCATCAAAAGCACGGCTCTATGTGAAACAATTCTGCAAGACCCTCATCAACCAGACTGAAGACACAAACAGCGATCTGATGGAGAAGATTAATGTACTCCTCCAGCCTCACCAGATGAACCTCAGTAATAAGCACTCGAAAGGTGTGCTCTGCCATTTAGAAGCTCTTATAAACCAGTCCTTGTATCAAGATTTCGAGAACTGTGTGTTCCAGAAGAATGGCTGTCCGAAGGTTCTTGATCCCCAGCAAGATCGGCTAGATAAATTCTCCTCATTCGTCTCACTCTGGAACCTAAGTTGGACTGAGGTTTTGCGGAAAGGTACCGAGTGTTACAGTGAGTATTTTAGCAGGTTTTGCGATCAGAAAATGAGTGGCATCGTCTCTGTGCTGAATTGGTTGCGGCCTTGGTCGGAGCAACTGCTTCATTCCTTCTTTGTCGCGGCCAAGTGCATCTGGTTGTTCCATCTTCTGGCTTTCTCCTTCAAAGTGGGGGAAGAGAAAAGAAGAAAGAGGAAGGAACAAGGACATTTTGGTCTAAGAATTTTTTTTTGACCGTTACCGTCTGGAGGGTAACTTACATTTGTCCAAACTTGTGGGATGCACTTTAAATATGATAAAATAAAGTGAGGTGCCACTCAAAATTTCTCCATATATAGCCATAAGTTTTACATTCCACCCCCAATCTATCCCAATTTCCAAGTTCAGAATGAGGTTCGTCCACATATTACTTAGATATGTTAAAAAGTCTCTCAAGAAAATTTGACAATTGAACTTCCGCATGTACATTTTCCAAATAATTAGGGATTGAGCACACCCAAACAAGAAAGCTGCCCAACCATTTCCAGACAGTAGAAGCTACCAAGAAGTACACTGAAATATGTAGTGCCATAAATAATAATAATAATAATAATAATAATAATAATAATAATAAAGAAAAATATATAACACAAAATCAAAGCTCAAACACCAATATTTCCCCCAAGAAAATAACATGAGCGTAAATATAAACAAAATAAAATATATGGAACTGCCAAAAGCCATAAGAATATTATCCATATTTCAGCATCATTTAAATCCATATGTAAATCACAAGATAAAGCAACATTAATCAACACAATATCCATATTAAGTGCCAAATTCATTCATTAACTCATTCATTCAATTAGTTCCCATAACCATTTTTTCTAATCAAAGAAATGAAAAGAAAAGAAAAAACGTAACAGTTTCCTCAGTTATAACATGACATTAACATAGGAAAATGTAGTCTTATCCATAATATTTCATCCGACCATCAGAAACCCTAACCAAGAACCTTAAACCCTAGAGGCGAAGGGTGAGATCGATCTTGGTCCCTTCATTGTTGGCAGCCAACGGGGGAGCCGTAGGAGGAGCGGTAGGAGAATGACTTGGCGATCGTCGTTGCATGAACGAGGTCGAGGATGTTGCGGTGGGACGATCCTGAGCGTTTTGGTGGCCGCCGAGGGCCTGCTTCGAGGGGAAGGTCTTCGAGCAGTACATACACGGGAACAACTGCGCCGCATGCTCCTTCTTGTCCTTCTTGTGAGCTTTTTGGTGGCCACCGAGGGCCTGCTTTGAGGGGAATGTCTTCGAGCAGTACGTACACGGGAACGACTGCGCCACCGAACCCCTTCGAACCTCCGCCGATGGCTTTCCTCCTCCTTCAGTATTCACTCCCCTTCTTCTTCTTCCTCTAAACTATATTGAGGAGAGATTGTGGGGGGTGATGAGGGTATTGAGAGCTGCAGTCACCTTTTGTAGTGGTATCATTTGGTTGTATACACGTGCTTGGAATAAAATGCCCTTTCCACCTCTTATTACATTGCTTACTACATTTTTTTTTTCCATTTTTTTTTAAAAGAAAAACTTGGAGCTAATTTTTTTCCCTTATTTATTCCTCTTTCAAAAATACCTTTTCTTTAAACTAAAGAACATCCTAACATTCAGGGGCGGATTTACTAAGTCCAAAAGGGCCACGACCTCCCCATTTTTTTAAAAATTGTCAATAACTACATAGAATCTGACGTTTCATAATATATATTCATTTGGCCTTTTAAAGTGTAATGTTAAAGTAAGCTCAATTGGTTGAGCTCTAAGCATTTAATGGAGAGATAAGGGGTTTGAGGCTCCTCTTTGCTGAATGAGCATTAACTTTTTTTTAAGTGCAATATTTTCCTTCTTTTCTAATTTTTTTTGGAAATAACAATTTTTTTGGAAATATCGACTTTTCTTTTTCTTTCTTTTTGCTCATTCTTGTTTGAATTTTTTTAATATACTTTCTACTATTGAAGTTCAATTAGTATGACCCTTGTTAGCAATCACCCGAATAAAATGTGTATTATATGCCAATTTATCCGTATCTTACATAAACGTATAATACTTACGTAGTTTTGAAAATTCGGATTTGTATGCGAATTTTAAGCCTGTGGCGTTTTAAACGCGTACCGTACGAATTTTTAAAAAGTTTGGCCAAAAAAATGTGACCAAGAAACCCAACAGTCTTAACTTTCTCAACTCTTGCTGCTATTAGATATTAAGACCGGCACAATTCTAAAAAATTATCAAAAGAAAAGAAAAAAAGTCTCACAGTAATCAAAAAAAAAAACCCAAAAGTCTTTGCACATGTTGCTTGCAACAATCAAAGAAAAATCTTTCGGTTTTCCATCATCCAACCACTTTTTATTCTTACACCGAACCCTTGTTTATGAAAGAGTAGAGGTAGGTGGGACCTATATATATGCCGAATTTTTAGTGCTGAATTAGTTCATATGAAACGTACTAAACACGAATTAAATCTGATCCGAATGTTTTTCGTTAGATGAATTTTTGACCATATTTTATTAATATTGTGCCGATTTATACTCGTACTTTTGCTGTTCCGAATTTTTTCCGTTTGCCGAATTGCTAACAAGGAGTATGACAACTTCAAGAATTTTTATATATAGTAACACGGCCCCCTCATAAATTAAATCCTGGCTCCGCCCCTGCTAACATTAAACACGAAATAAAACTTCTAGGTCAAAGTTTCTTTCTTGACTCCGGAAAAAAAAAAACCCTTGCATTCTGATCCGAGTTAAAATTGATGTGCTTCTAATATGATCATAGTGAATATTAAAGATTTGGTCAGAAAATAATACTAAATGCGGGACTCGCACATGCAAAGTATTGGGATGCTAACGATCGGGATTCTAGGTATGTAGTCGAGAATAACTTTAGGTAATATAACTTTTTTTTAGTATGAACATACAATAAATTGTATTTTTACCAACATGTTTTAGCGACATACCAGGACGGTCCTGTCCAAGGGCGGCTAGGACGACCGTCAGGGCACACGAATCATGAGGGGTCCAAAAAAATAAATTTTAAATAAATATGTAATAATCTTCGTATTTCAAAATAGACCTAGTATGTACCATGGGCTCTTTTTGACACAAATTTATTGTGGTGTAGTGGATAGTAATTTAGACCTTTATACTAAAGATCCTAAGTTCAATCATTTGTTGCATCCTATTTTTAAAGTTTTTTTTTTAATATTTTTTACATTATGTATGTGGGCCTTATTTTGAAAGTTCGTCATGGTCCCCCATGAGATCAGAGCCGGCCCTGACGACATAGGGTCTTTTATGTCTCCAAAAGCTATTTTTTATATGTATTGACGACATGAGTTCTAATATAACGCAGAATGTACATAATTTTCACTGGAGGGTACCAACCTCGCCAAACCCCGCCAAAAATTCCTTAGATATCGTCGAATTCACATGTCGCAGAAAAATGCGATATGTTATATGACATGTGGTACATGTCGCAGAAAAATACTATGTAGAAAAATACTATATGACATGTGGTACATGTCGCAGAAAAATACTATATGTTCGACGACATGAATCTATGTAGGAAAATACATTTTTTATAATTTGTTAATTGAATAATAACCAAAAATATATATATACAACAAATTCCTAAAAAAAAAAGCAACCCCCCAACTACTGTTTTGTGTTTCTTTCGCGCTAGCTCTCTCTCTCCTCTCAAGTGCATTGGTTCGCTCTCTTGCTGGAGTTCTCGCGTACATCACTCCATCTTCAGGCGTGAGATTGTATGACAGATTTCAAATTTGCCTATTTGATTTTCTATTTCCTTTAGAGGTTTAACTTTGGTTTGATATTTTGATTTCACAAGGCTACCACCACTATACCTCCAGCTCCGGTAGAAAGGATATCGACACCAACACACCTCCACCAACCCAAAGGTGCTTCCACTATGATCAAGATTTTTGTTTGACAGTCTCCTTTTTCATGTTTTGTTGGGTTTTATTGATTTCTGATTTGAGTGTTTTGCTGCTTTTAGGGTTTTAGATTTACAATCCACTTGTTTTCCATCAAGAATTGCTTTACATTTTGTTGATTTTATTCATCTATTTAACACTAATATGGATGTGATATGCAACATACAGAGCCGTCTCAACTATGTTATCAACTTAGGCTTGTGTCATGACACGTACCTGCTTTTCGGGATACGAGTGCGTTTCCAAGCCAGCCTACGCCGTAGTGTCGGTTTTTCTAATTCTAAGAGTTATCATGGCTAACCTGAAAATGTCGATTTTTAATCAGGAATGGGACGAGTACAATTTATTGAATGCCGTTCCAGTATATGATAACGACTATAAAACAGAGGTTAGCCATAAAATACATAATGAAATAATCAGGATAATGGTAACAAGAGACATGAAAAGTGTAGACATGAGACTACATGACAGCAGTAAATGAGTAAAACCAAAGAAAATACTATATATGTATTTTAAAGTACCTTTTCGATATGTGATCGGTCTAGGGACAGTTACACCACGATGTCTACGATGTCTAAGTAGCAATAAAATAAGCAATGTCTATGATGTATATATTGTAATAAAATAAACAATGTCTACAATGTCTACTTTGCAATAAATAAACAATGTCTACGATGTTTACTTTGCAAGAAATAAAAAATGTCTACGATCTCTACTTTGCAAGAAATAAACAATGTCTACGATCAGATCACACATCCACTTGGTACTTCCTTGTCCCGACATTACAGTTAAGAATACGACAAGATTTGAAAAAGAGACAAGATGTGGCATCCGTGTGACGAGTGTGTCAAGAATTAAATACAAAATGACTAACAATGAACTATAGTAATTAACAATACCAAAAACAAACAACAAATGTACTCGTCTGGGGTTCTTTGCTGATAAAACCGATAATACCAACCACTCAGTGTGTCACACAAAATCAAACTCGCCTAACAGTCTCCAGATGCCGAAACAGACATCACCAATACATTTGGTATAATAGAAATGTCTAAGAATGCCTACCCAAAAGTCCAAATCTGGACATAGGGGCAAATCGTATTTTTTGGGTCAAAACGATGCCGCTGTTGGACCCACTTTGCAACGAAATGTGTGCCAGAGTCTATGGTCTCTAAAGTCAACAAAGTATATGTCTACGGGTCAGTCTTGATGATACGAACCAAATCTTATGTCCAAAGTTGAATTTCGGTGGGCCGTACACAAATTCTTCCTTTGGATCGAGTCGCGGGACCGCCAAAAGGATGTTTCGGTCGACCTTCTCAGAATCGGACAAAACTTGACATATAGGACCAGAAAAATGGTACGGTACTGCTGGCATAAGTTTCGTCTCGAGGTGAGGAATGTGCACAAAGTTATGGCTAGTTTGCAAAGAGGCCAATACGGGGTATCTCGGCGGATATGATTCGATTTTGTCACGCATGCACAACGAAATCGAGTTTTGTTGAATCTCACACGTCGACAACATCCATACGCGTCTTTGGATGCTCATGGGTTGCGACCACGTCGTCCGATTTGCCGGGACGCACGTCGTATCGAAAAATTTCTCAAAAAGTTTACTGTATTAAAACCGGTTTTTTCCTGATTTTGGAAATCGAATTTCTTATAGCACAGTTGACAAAATTCCAAACTACAAAATATATTCTAAAGTCCTATATATTGTCTAAAGGTCTCTACAAATAGTTTTGCTAAACTGTCGATAGATCGGCAATGAATCGCCTTCTAACATGAATTTTTGGACTGATTTATATCCTGTTTTTGAACAGTTTTTTTGACAACTTTAGGGTCGATTTCAACTCGTTTTTTATTCGATTTAATCCTAAACTACCTAATGGATTTGAAGACGAATAGGTTAGGTTCATACCAGAAGAAACGGCTCGTAGATTTGTTGAGCATGTGCGGAGAAATCTCGTGGCGAAGTCGGCCGCACAGGGATTGCTGCTGCCAGCGAGCTACTGCTGTTCAGCACGATTTGCGACGGCCTCACGGCTGCAACCGCGCATGCGGGGTCAGGGTCAGGATCGCCAGGGTGTTGGGGTGGCTTAGGATTATGGTTTTGAGTTTCTTCCCTCTTCTCGTTCTCTCACGGCTGTTTATATGGCGCTGTGTGTTGGGTAGGCGTAGGCCTACGGCTCAGGCTGATAGGTTTTTTTTCTCTCTTTTTTTATCCCTTTCTTTAGCCGTATATTTTATATCTATATATATTTATAAACTTAACAAAATTTTTGAAAAATCTTATTTGTAAAATTAAAATTCCAAAAATCTCAAATAATTTCTAAATAATCTAAAATATTTATTATCAATAAAAATATATAACACACTTTTCTAAAACCCTTGAAACTCGAAGAATTTCTAAAATTACGAAAATACTTAATTAGTAATTTTTACTAAATAAGTGTATTATTTATTTAACACATATACCTATTTACCTAAAATATTTTATATATAATATTTATAGGGCAATATAAACAAATTTACTAGAATTCAAAATATATATAAGTCACATACATGTTACTTTATATACAATAAATAGAAAATGAAGTAAAGTCCATATATATATATATATATATATATATATATATATATAAATTTATATTCTAAATGAAATAGAAGTGAATACTAAATTTTTTTTGAAAAATATTAAATAAAAAGTAGAAGGTTTACATTCTACCCAATTTATAAAAATTTTGTCCTCAACATTAAAATATAATCTTAATATCAAGGATACAAGCTTTTATATAAAAGGAGAGCAGGTACGTTAAATGATAGCTTGATTTTTGGAAGCATGGAGGGATGGTTATGACAGAATCCAAATTGGCACCATATTCTATAAGATAGGTATGTTCATTCAGGGTTATACCCAATTTATAGAAGTTGGCTAGTTGTGAAAATCGTCGTTACAAGGTTTCTGAGAAGGACAATTTGTAAAGGGAGAGGCACGAAAATATTGGATACTTTCAACTGCAGTCTCGAATTCTAAGTGAGCCTAGATATTGTTATGGCGTTCTTGGTCGATAAATTCTATAGGAGGATTATTATAATTTAACATCATTTCTATCGACCATGCTTCCAACAAGATGGTAGGGAGCTCTTGTTTGAAAATAACCAGAACTTGTTGGTTCAACGGAATTTTAATCTTCGTCTAACAAAGGTTACTAAGATATGAGATTGAAGAAATTTTGTAAAAGAATAATTTATGGCCAAGTGAAGAAAATCTATAATTTAAAGAACCTTCTTATAGAATATGATTAGATAAATGTTTGGAATCTTTAAGTCCTATTGACTAGTGTGTGCGTGTTGGCATTTGGTATCGTGTATGAGGCATGTGCTTGCTTGGGTAGAATGCATACGTCATAGGTGTAATACATCTTGAGTGGATCATGCATTTTATTTTGTTTAAGGGAATGTGTCGATATTGTATGGTTTAAAATCAAAATGGAACAAAAATGGGCCTCTATGGTTTGTTCTAAGGGAAAAAATATATCATGCATGTAGTGTGATGGAAATGGAGCACAGGAAGGTGTGTTTGTGAAGGACATGTATGTCCTATGTGTAGAGCAGCTCGTCTAGTTCATGAATGTACAGTTTGTTGGAAGGTAAAGGCCAATGTTGTGCTCTAATTATCAAAGTCACACTATGGTTATCAAACGATACGGATAGAAGTAGACTATGTGAATCACTGTTTTATTAGTTCAATTGGAACCAATCTATCCCAATCATTTACTATTTCTTATAGAGGCTTGCCTATACACTTCAGAAATTCTATTCTCAAAGTTAAACTAAGACACAGATTTATGATAGGACGAAGTTTGAAGGGTCAAGATTGTGATCTTTTACCACGGCTATCTATAACGCACGAGCAAAGGTATATGGAATATGATACGAAGATCATATTGCAACCTCCTAACAGATGGAAGAATGGTTGCGTTGGAATCTACCTTGATATCGCATTCCAAGAGATAGAGTACGCTAAGTTCCAGGTCCTATCCCACTTACAGGAATTGGTTAATCATAGAAAGCATCGTAATAGGGCTTCTAAGAGGGTCAAATTTCTAAGAAGATGTATGAGGATAACGGGTACTTCTGATCATAGTCACGGACTCTATGGAAAATCTAGGTATTACTTATCTAATGTTGCTCATATATTGATCATGTTTCATCAAGGCAGTAGGATAGGTCTTGGTCATGCATGCCTGGAAACTAGTTAGTATAGCAGGGTTCTACTAATTGCATAACATGGGCTACGAAGGAATATGGCTAAGGAATTTATGGAAGGGGGATAAGTGGACCATGAGGTGGAGCCTACATAATAGGTGTAAGGACTATTTCATCAAGTTTGGTTTTTATAACCAAAAAATGGCTATATGCATGGATGGATTTAACTGGGTTTTAAATGGTTCCCTAATCGGACATCAATATCTGATTGAAGGAATCTTAGGTTTTAATCTATATTTGCTGGATAAGATCCATAAAATTAATCTGACACATTCCTATTAGGTTAGGATAATCTAGAATAGGTTCCAACTTAAGTGGTTGGACTAATTGCCAGTCGAGATGGTTAACTAGGATCCTAAAGCCAAAAAATGTGCCTTCTGTGACTTTTGTGTTTAAGTAGCACAAGAGGAATCAATTGAGTGGCACACTAGTAGCATGTGTGTAATGTACTTTGAGTAGATCACAACCATATACTGGGTCGAAAGGTTTGAATCGAGGTTGAATTTTTAATTGAAGACAGAAAATATATCGGCATTACGGTAAGAATTTTAGTTAACTGTTTTGACTTGAAAGTCATATAATAAAAATAGAGTATAAGAGGACGTGGTTAAGTGAGATATGATATGTCTACATGAAGGTGGACTCGTCTAGGTCTCTTATATGAGATTTATTGGAAGGTAACAACTGATCTCACGCTCTAAATATCAATGTCAAGAGAGAGAACATCAAATGATCTAAATAGAAAATGAGTGTTCATGAGGCACAAATTTTATTATTTGTCACGATCCGCTCCCGCTTTTTGGGATACGAATACGTGGCCAAGTCCAGCCTACGCCGCAGCATCGGAGGTAGTACGCTGTCTGGGCTCAATATAAATCTCAAATACAACAAATATCTCTATTTTGCTCATTCACAATAATTATTTTAATTACAATTCCAATGATACATTCAAATTTGTATACAGATACAAACCCGCTACATGTGACTACTCTTAGCTAGAATCTACGGTTGGCCTCCAATATAAATCTAACTCCACCCGAAGGAACCCAAAGCAAGAGAGAAGTCATCGAGAATAGTCATCAAGAATCTGTCAACTGAAAAATGATTATCCAGTCAGGATTGGAGCAAGATCACCATAACACTACATTACACAATATAGTATACAAGCATGAAGGAATGATAAAGGGAATTTAACTGAAGATAAGTATAGGCATGGCATTGTATGATAAGAAAGTACCTTTGAGACATGATAATAATATAAAGGTAGACTTGACATACCACTAAGACATGATGACAATAAGAAGGTAGACTTGACGAAAGAAGAACAATAGAAAACAGAGCAACAATAATTAAGTCGTATGTACTGTGTGTTTTAGAATACCAACTTTCAGCATGTAGACGGCTTGGGATATCCGTCAGTCATACGTGTGGTACATGACTGATATTATGCAATCAATGTATAGGGAGTTTGTATTCAATTCGTTGACCACATGCTTACTTGTTGTATTCCCCCGCCCGACTCACTCATAATACATGTCCACTACGATAAACATTAGCAATACGATAAACTGTAATCAATAGGAAACAATGTGTAAGGCATGAACATGTATGTATATCCAACCGATTCTAACTCTCGTGCACAATAGTAATCATGAACAACGGAAATCATGAACCATAATGGAGTAATAGTGAAAAGACGACACGAAGATACATGCAGTATAAAATAATGGAAACATAGGTCATAGTAATACTTGCCTCGGTTTGATTTGAAGCTGACTGGCACGTTATTGTCATGTCGGCACAGAAATAGTCTAAGAAGTTAAAGCTACGCAAGATAATTTTAGATGATGAGACGGGCCTCTAAAATAAAAACAAAAAATAAAATATTTTAAAAAATTATTGAGAAAAATATATGATGTGTACTTTTTCATCAGCGTTCCGAAACTTCAAACGGATCGTGATTCCGATTCCTGGTTCTCCCGAAATCTCGAAAACACCGAAACGTGTCAAATTTCGGACAACTGACACTCCACGAATTTTCCAGAAATTTAGGTTACAATTATTTGAAAATAAATTTTATATTCAGAAAATATACCTCGAGACGGTTACAACAAAAAAAACTGGAGGTCAAACGAAGTCCGGAGTTAGAAGTTATGGCCCTTCGAAGTTGGTAAAACATTTGAAAAGGAAGGCTGAATTTATGACGAATTTGGGATAATTATGACGAAAAAAGAGAGAAATTTTGGAAAAGAAGGTATGAGAGATGATTTTATTTTATAGGTTCAATATATATAGATAACGGAAAGCAATTAGTGAATTAGGATATGATTAGAACTCAATCAATAAAGATATGATTAGGATTACCAACTAATTTGGATAGGAATATGATTAGTTCAAATAAGAAATAATCTATCTAATACTAGATATGATTCAAATAGGATTAGAATTTGTAATGGACAAGTCTCTCCATAAATTTAAATCAAATAAATTATTTAAATCCAAATCATATGAATTCAAATCCAAATCTAAATCCAAATCAAATTCGACATAATAACTTTAAGATAAATTTAATGTTTATCAAAACAATTTAAATCATATAATAGATAAATCGTTCAATCAAATAATATTTCAAATCTAGATTAGATAATTCTTAATGCCACAATTAGTCACCATAAGTATTTTAAATAATGTTTGATGTTATCAAATAAGGTAAAATATATTTTATAAATCTAAATCTTATTCAAATAGGTTACTAAATCTTTTTATTGCTCCAAAAATAATCATGATTTTCAAACTATTTTTGAAACCGATTTTTTTTTTTGAAAATCCAAACATAATAATAAATAACTTTATAATTTCAATAATAATATTTCAAGAACAAATATTTATTAAAACTAAATAGTACTTTCAAACCGTTAATTACAAACTACATTTTGAAATGCAGAAAAAATAGTAAATATCTTTTAAAAATAAATTACTTTCAAACACAATAAAATAAATAAAATAAAAAATTTGAGAAACAGGGGTTACATTATTCTAGTGGGAACCAACTTATCCTAATCAATCCTAAAATTTAGAGGGCTCACAACCTATATACTTCAGAAATTTATTTCTCGAAATTAAACTAAGACAAGGTTTATGATTAATAAAATTAGAGAAATTCAAGTCGTGATCACGGTATAATACGTAACGTGATATGATAAATATGGATCAAATTTGAAGATCATTCTCTGATTTCAATAGATGGAAAATGATTGCGTAATAGCTTTCATTGCCATAGGTGATATGGTGAACTAAGGAGAACATTCTATGTCTATACTCTCTCAATTACAAGCATTTGTTTTCCGAAATAAGTAAAGGAAAAAACAATAAAGAGTTCAAGAGAGAAAAATTGAATGCAAATACGGGTTCCGTAGGCGATTGAATAATTCAAGGAGAGTTGTCAAGGAAGTTGCAGATGAGATCCTAGAGGGCAACTATATCTCAAACCATGTGTACTATTCATATGAAGAGCAAATCAAGTGCGCTAAGGTTGATCATACCATAATACACCGATTCTAATTAGACAATATGTTAGTGGGCGTCCCCAATAAACATATGTCCTGAACAAGCTCGATAAAGAATAAGCTTGCAAAAACTAGGTTATAATAGCGGAGTTAGTCCAGATTTTCCAAAGTATAAGTACGCTAGAATTATGATTGAAGGAAAGCACAAGTAGTTCAAGTTCATCAAAATCTAAGACTCGTCCATGTTTGGTGCCTCTATAGTTGTCCTACTAGTCTTTTTGTCTAAGGCCTTCGTCGACCAATGGGTTAGAGACCTCAAAGCTCTATATTCTAGGTAAACTTATTAGTGTCAGTCAATTACCCCCGTTAATAGGTCACAAAAAATAACAAGATGCTAGTTGGGAGGCATGCTACCCAACTTATAGAAGTTCCACTAGTATTGGCTTTGGATCAATGGGACATAAAAGGCATTTTTCTAACATCTATAGTATCCGAAAACTGTAATCATGCCTGAAGTTATTTACCAAAAATTTATGTCTTGCCAATGTACACCTAGCTGTAGTAAACCCTGGGTTTCGTGACTCAAATATGATATAATATCTAATATTTTTAACTCTATCCAATATTGACATCAAGAATACTAAGATCAGAAGTGGACAACTAAGACATAGTTTTGACAACATTCGATAACCTACGTTTACTTGGAATAATTTCAACTTTAGGGGTCGTGCTTCGCCAATGCGCTGCTGGCTGCAGTGAATCCCGCAATCTCCATACTCAAATAATTGGCGATAGTGCGCTACTGTCTTGCCATCATAAGTCATTAATATTATTTCTACTATATCCCTAAGAATTTCAAAGGAGCTTCTAGAAATTCAAAAAGTTGACCACTATAGAAAATGCAAGTCTCTTCCTTCAACGAAAATATCAGTTTTGAAAATCACACGATCGATTAGGAAGAAAATAATCAGAGGAAAGAGAAGTGTAAGTCATATATATCTTGAATTTTAGAAAGCGGTGGATAATATTAGGCTCAAAAGTCAAAGGATGGAAATAAAGTATAGACTCTTAGGAAAACAATTATTTATGGTCAATGATAAGGTGCTACGGATCCTATGATGTAACAAGGATATTTAGAGAGAGTAGACACCAAAATTTACACAAATGATCAAAATTGAAGTTGAATCATATGAAGTTCTAATTTACCCAGCGAATAGTCTACTTACCTTGGATCCTGCCATCATGTCAAAATAAAATATGATATCTTTATAGGGGAATTCCTTAAATAACTAATATGGTTAGAATTGAATAAATCCTTGGCTAAATCACATGACCTATTTATCACCTTAACTACCCAATAGTCAATTTAAATTAGGGACTCCTAGTCCTAGTCATTCTTCTAAAATTAACTCAACCCTAATTGTGAATGAGCACTTCCTTATCGTAGGCTCGTAATAGTACGACTAACATAAGTACTATCACGAGTTTGCACAATTTGCAAAAACTGACCGACATGAACCACCACAAAAACTTGTCATGACCCATACCCGCTTTTTGGGATACGAGTGCGTATCCAAGCCAGCCTACGCCGCAGTGTCGACGGTAGAATGTTGTCAAGGCTATGATGCTCAAAAACACAAAATAATAATTTTTTGCTCATTCACAATAACTAAATAATTTATAATTTCACAAGCTTTACATTTAAAGATAGTACAATGTTCTTACAAATATTGAAAAATGTCTACAACACATCTATTTAACTAATCTATAAGTTTTGGCCTGCAGGTACACCCTTGTCTCCTAAATGCTAAGAGTAGTCGTGACTAACCTAAAATGTTGGTTTCCAGTCAGGAATGGAACGAGTACAATTCATTGAATGCAGTTTTAATATAAGATAACGACTATAAAATAGAGGTTAGCCATAAAATACATGATGAAATAATCAGGATAATGGTAACAAGAGACATAAGAAGTGTAGACAGGGGACTATATAACAACAGTAAATGAGTGAAACCAGAGGAAATACTATATATGTGTTTTGAAGTACCTTTTCGATATGTGATCAGTCTAGGAACAGTTACACCATGATGTCTACGATATCTAATAACAATATAATAAGCACTGTCTACGATGTCTACATTGCAATAAAATAAATTATCTACGTTGTCTACTTGTAAGAAATAAACAATATCTACGATGTCTACTTTGCAAGAAATAAATAATGTCTAAGATGTCTACTTTACAAAAAATAAATAATTTCTATGATGTCTACATTGTCTACAGTCAGATAACACATCTAATTGGTACTTCTCCTTCTCGAAACTACAGGTAAGAATACGACAAGATATGAAAACGAGACAAATTATGGTATCTGTGTCGACAAGTGTGTCAAGAATCAAATATAAAATGACTAACAATGAACTATCGTAATTAATAATATCGAAAACAAACAACAATTGTACTCGCCTGGGGTCCTTTGCTTATGAAATCGATAATACCAACCACTTAGTGTGCCACACAAAATCAAACTTGCGTAACAGTCTCCAGATGCTGAAACAGACATCACCAATATATTTGTTATAAAAGAAATATCTAATAATGCGTACTCAAACGTCTATTTTTGGACACAGGGATAAAATCGTAGTTTTGGGTCAAACGATGTCCGCTGTTGGACCTACTTTGTATCGAAAAGTGTGCCAGATTCTATGCTCTCTAAAGTCAACAAAGTATATGTCTACAGGTCCATTATAACGATACGAACCCAATTACATGTCCAAAGTTATATTTCAGTGGGCCGTGCACAAATTCGTCCGTTGGATCGGGTCGCGGGCCTGCAAAAATGGTATTCCGGTCGACCAGCTCTGAATCGGACCAAATTTGGCATACAAGACCAAAAAATGATACGATTCTACTGGCACAAGTTTTGTCCCGAGATAACGAACGTGCACAAAGTTATGGGCTAGTTTGCAAAGAGGTCGATACGAGGTAACTTGGCGGATACGCTTCGATTTTGTCACGCACGTATAACAAAATTGAGTTATGTTGAACCCCACACGTCGACAACATCTATATTCATCTTTTGATGTCCGTGAGTTGTGACCACGTAACCCAGTTTGTCGGGACGCACGCCGTATCAGAAATTTCTCTAAAAGTTTATTGTTTTAAAAATAAATTTTTCTGATTTTGGAAATCGACTTTCTTGTCGCACAGCTGATGAAATTCGAAACTACAAAATTGGTTCTAAATTCCTATATGTTGTCTAAAGGTCTCTTCAAAAGATTTCATAAACCGTTGATAGATCGACAATGAATTGCCTTCCAACAGGGGTGTTTGGACTGATTTATATCTTGTTTTTGAACATGTTTTTCGTCAACTTTAGGAGTAATTTCAACTCGTTTTTGGTTCGATTTAATCATAAACTATCCAATGTATTTGAAGATGAATAGGTTAGGTTCATACCAGAAGAAACGGCTCAAAGATCGGTCGAGCATGTGCGAAGAAATCTCGCGATGAAGTCGGCCTCGTAGGGACTGCTGCTGCCAGCGAGCTACTGCTGTTTAGCACGATTTGCAGCGACCCTGGCCGCCGCCGGTGGCCTCGCGACTGCACCACGCGTGCGAGGTCTTTGTCGCCAGGTGTTGGGGTGGCTTAGGATTAGGGTTTTGAGTCTTCTTCCCTCTTTTCGTTCTCTCTCCGATGTATATGCCGCGTGTGTTGGGTCGGGCTCAGCCTATGGCTCGTTTGATTGTATTTTCTCTTTTTTTATCCCTTAAAATATATATATATATATATATATAATATTTTTATCCCTTTATATATATATATATATATATATATATATATATATATATTTTAAATTTTTTTTTTATATATATATATTTTTTTAATTTATATTAATATATATATAATATATATATATATTTAATTTATATATTTATATATATATATATATATATAATTATATATTATATATATTATATATATATATATATATATATAATATATATATATATTTTCGGGATAAAAAAAGAAAAATACACATCAAACCGAGCCATAGGCTGAGCCCGACCAACATATATTATATAGATATATATATATATATATATATATATATATATCTATATATAATATATATATAATATAATATATATATATATATATATATTAAATATATATATATATCTATATATATATATAGGGATAAAAATATATAAAGGGATATATATATCAATATATATATATAATATATAATATATAATTTTTTTTTTTTTATAAAGGGATATATATTATATATATATATATTATATATATATATATATATATATCTTTATTATATATATATATATATATATATATATATATATAGATAATATATATATATATAGATATATATATATATATATATATATATAGATTATATATATATAATATCCCTTTATATATTTTTTATCCCTTATATATATATTTTTTATCCATTTATATAAATATAAATATATATAAAATATATAAATATATATATATATATATATATATATATATATATATATATATATATATATATATATATATATTTTTATATACCTTTATATATATATTTTTTATCCGTTTATAATATATATATATATAATATATATATCTATATATATATATATCTATATATATATATATATATTATATTTAAAAGGAAGTTTTATTGAAATAAAGACTGAAACCCGACATTACAAGCCAACCACCTGTCCCACGCAGGATACCAAAACACACAACAGAATCAACAACCTGTCCTACGCAGGAGACCAAAACCGGAACACAAAAAGTTTGAAATTTGAAAACGCATGAAACCCGGGCGTGGGGCACGTGGCAGACGCACGCGGCTCCCGAAGGAAGCAGACCCACGTGCGCGCGAGGCCCGAGGGTGCGCTGGGGGCGTGGGGCCCAAGACGCAGGGGGGGCGGGCCTAGCGCTCTGCCCGAGGGGGCAGGCCTCGGGCCCTCACCCGGCGGAGGGGGAGGGGACGCCACCGCGGGCGAGGGGACACGGCGACGGGGAGACTCGGAGCGAGAGCCGCCGAGAGGAACGATCCCGGAAGGGATCGACACAGGGGGGTGACGCGCCGACGGGGCCTCGGCGGGAGACGGCTAGGCCCGAGGGGAGGTGGACAATACGCTGCCAGGAGGAGATGGAGGGCGCCGGCGAGAGCGGGCCGCGGGTCAGGCTGGCACTAGACGCCGGAGGGGGGCACCGGACGCAGGGGGAGGCGGCACAGCGGGGACACGCACAACGAGGGGAGGATCCGGGCGAGCAGGCCGGCCAGGAGGGATCGTGCGCTGGGGCTCGGTCTGGCCGCGCGGAGAAGAACGGAGAGGTGAGGGCAGGCGCCGTCGCTGGGAGACCGACGGAGGCGGGACCCAGGGCGGCGGAGGTGGGGAACGCTCCGACGACGGAGAGGGGCGCCGGGGGGGCCCGAAAAACCCTAGGCTCTAGGGGAGCGATTCGCACCCAAAGCGCGGAGACCGCCTCCGCCTGGGGTTGGCGGGAACCCAGACCCCCCCGAGTAGCCGGGTGTTGCCAGTATGCGCCGGCCGGGAAGAGGATACGGGAAGGCGGGACCGAGAAGGAGGGTCCTGGAGTAGCCTCCCATCGTCGCCGTAGGGGAGGAGACGCGGCGGCGGGCATGGCGACGGAAGGGGAAGGGGAACCGCGACTGAAGAGGGAGAGGCACAGCGGGTGAGGACTCTGGATGGGAGACCGAGGGGGAATGGGGACGGGGATTAGGCGGAGTCCACGGAGGGGGTGGGAGCGCCGACGAAGAGCGGACGTCTGGGCTGAGGTCCCCTGGACCGGCATGGACTGCAAGGGAGGCAGATCGGGATGAACCAAGCTGGCCCCCTGGGAACGCCGCGGAGATCTCCAGGAGTGGGGGAGTAGGGGGGGGCGACTCAAGGGGGACCTGGGCGTGGTGGCGGGGGCTGCGGACGGAGTGAAGGACCGGGGCCGAGTATGGGGGTCCCTCAGGAGGCGTCGCGCGCGGCGACGCCGATGGCGGCGGGGGCGCCGAGACGGGAGGAAGAGAGAACCGCCAC
>JANAVB010012598.1:11256654-11354154 GCA_029216955.1 Iris pallida | reverse complement strand
TTCCAGTGCCTCTAGTCCAAACCCTCTTGTAGTCACACTCAGAGGAAGATGAAGGAACATGTGTTTAGGATCCATCGGAGCAAACCTGTAGCCAGCGGTAAGGCCCCATCCGACGATAGCTTCCTGACTCTGTGAGCTTAGGACACTCCGTGGAAATTTCAAGACAAAGTCAGAGAGAAGGTATATATATATATATATATATATATATATATATATAGATATATATATATATATATATATATGCAAATTTATCTAAATGAATAGAAGTGAATACTAATTTTTTTTTTGAAAAATATTAAATAAAAAGTAGGGGAGTTTACAGCTTATGCCTAGGGCCCTACAATTTAAGGGACCCATATATATATATATATATATATATAGAGAGAGAGAGAGAGAGAGAGAGTGAGAGAGAGAGAAAGAGAGATAATATATATATATATATCTATATATTTTTTTTTTTTTAATATATATATATATATATAGATATATATCTATTATATATATAATATATATAAGCAAAAAAGAAAATAAATCACCTCCTTAATATTTAATTGACGTAAGATCCCATAATTAAGGGAAACAATATCATCTTATTTTCTTAATTATTTAATAGATCTAGGATCCCATGATAAACAAAAAGCAATTATCTTATTTTCTTAATTTGTCTAGGGCCCTCAAATGTTGTGAGACGGCTTTGGCAACATAGACAAACTATATGTTGGTTCCCCCTTATATTTATGGAGAGCACATGTCAGACACCTAAATGTTATCTGAATAGAGAAATAAGTGAGTAATGATAAGGAATTTGTTTATCGAAATGAATTGCTATGGAGTATGAAACCCAAGCGTCATCTTTCATGATTTGACTACTATGTATTATGTTCTTTCCTGCTCCCCCTGGCCCTTAGCTCAATGGACCCAAAGTTTAGTGGAGAACTAATCCCATTCCTAGAGCAATCAACCTCTGTGCTGCTCTTGCAAAGGTCATTGGCTCGAAGGTTCCATATCTACTTCAAACCATACAGTAATAATCATAACACTTCACTTCACAACCAAATAAGAAGATACAAAATTATTCTTAAGGATACAAATGTACAAGAAGTAAAAGAGAGAAAGGAAACTATCAGAGAAAACTAATAACAATAAGGCATAACTTTTGAGAAAATTCATGTGAGGATGTTATCGTCTTCTTCAAGTGGGTTTACCTGAATGAGCATGAACACTAATTTGAGCATCATGTTCTGCAATAAATTGATAATGGAGTCAAATACTCCTCCGTACGAAATTTACATGAATGTTTTTCCAATCTTATCAAAAATTGTTTATAATTTGCGCATAAAATTATTTTTCTTTCTTTATAATCTTATAAAATAATTTAAATATTTAAAGTTAAGATTTGTTATATATATATTTATATTTTAGATCAGATTTCTAAATATTCAAATTTATTTATAATTTGTATGGATATATGTGGATACAAAAAGAGAAGGTATATATATATAATAAATATATAAATATATATATATATTTTTTTTTATAAATATATAAAAATATATATATATATATATTATATATTATATATTATATATATATATATATAATATATATTATAGAAAGGGAACTTTTATTGATGTATCAGCGCAAAATGCCGAATCCTATACAAGTAAACGCGCCAAGCGCAGAGAAACAACAAAACCTAAAAACCTACCCCGTCGTTAAGGGCACGGTAGTTGCGGCTAAAGCAAAGCCTGCCAAAAATACTCCGGGGAGTGGGAGCAGCGGGTCTTGGTTTTAAGAATTTGACGAAGGACTTCGCGGTTCAGTTGAGCCGGAGTAAATTGGCGGCCTTCATACCTGAATTTGTTCCGATTTTCCACAGGACCCAAATACCAGCGGTTGCGGCGATCTGATGGCTATGGGTGTCACCCCAGTTAGTCAGAAGATCGTTGAAGCCCCCGGGCTTATGCCTTCCCTACAGCGTCGAGAGAGGTCGCACCAAATGGTTAGCAAGATCTCTTGAGAGTAGGATATGTTCTGCCATTTCTGGTTTGTAAGGAGCAACAGTGGCAGCTGGATGCGAGGCTGAAACCGATGGTGGTAAGAGAATCGTCGGTTGGCAGCTTCCTGCGCTGAGCTCTCCAGATCAGAAAGGACCACTTAATGGGAATGCAGGATTGCCAAAATGGTACTTAGTAGTAGACGGCATGCCGCCGCTCCCCACCTCCTTCCTGGCTGAGGCCATCAATAATGAGCCTCCGACGTTGGAGGTCCAAATCAATTGGTCTGGGCAGTCGTTGATCCTAACGTCCGTGACGGCGAGCTCGGTCATCGCCTCCGACTTGATCCATTCTCTGATACGCTCCCATCTCTAACCTGATGCCGAGTCCAGAGATCCCGATCGTGCAGTCAGGGGAGCATTCGGTGACAGATGGTAGATCCCATTACCAATCCACTGTTCAAGGCAAGGCGACGAATTGTCGATACCGAGTCGCATGCGAATCAGGGGTTCAGCTAGCTGACGGCCGTGGAGAATGCAGCACCAGGATACAAAGAAGCGACTGTTGGCGACGACTGTAGCAGGGTGAGAGTGTTGGAATTATCTGGCTTTCATGAACCGCGATCAGAAAGATTTGTGCGTTCTGAGCTTCCACCACAATTTCATAGAGCAGGCGTCTACAATGTTCGCTAATTTGATGCAGCCGAGACCTCCCTCGTTCATATGTTTGGCCATCATGTCCCAGCTGGCCCAGTGGTGCTTATCCTTGCCTACCTGATGACCCTAGAAAAACCTGGCGAATAGAGCCTCTAAGGAGGAAAGGACCTTCAGAGGAGGGGAGCAGACTGCCAGGGTTTAGATTGGTATGGAGGATAGAACGTGCTTGATGAGTATCATCTTGCCACCTGGAGAGAGGGTCGCATTGTGCCATCCCTCGATCTTCTTTCTAACCTTGTTGACTAGCCCGCTGAAGATGCCCGAATTAGCCCTGCCATAACCAATGGGCAACCCAAGTAGGTGAACGGAGGGTAAGCGGTGGAGAAGGAGGTGAGATTGGTGAGAATAGCCAAGCGGCTCCTGTCGGCTTTGTGGTGGGTATAGATGACACTTTTGTCACGGTTGATCCGTTGTCTGGAACATCTGGTATATTTCTTAGGGTGTTGCTGACCACCTCTACTGATCTGATGTCCCCAGAGGAGAAGATGATGACGTCGTCGACGTAGGCCAAGTGAGTAATAATAGGGCATCCGGCAGTGGTATGAAAGTGGTAGAATATGGGGATGTTGACCATGCTATTGAGGTTTCTGTTGAGGGCTTCAGTGGCAATGATGAAGATGGTAGAGGATAGAGGGTCTCCTTGTTTGACACCGCTACTAGATTTGAAGAAACCGTCCGCTTGTCCGTTGATGATAGTGGAGAACCAAGAGTTGCTTATGGATCTGTATATGATGTCTATCCAAGTTTCTGAGAACCCGAAAGCCCTGAGCACCCAGATCATAAATTGCCAGTCCAGGCGGTCGTAGGCCTTCTCTATATCAAGCTTGATGGCAATATTTCCCCCTCTCGATGGGAATTTGATACAAGTAATCATTTCCTGGGCTAGAAGGATGTTGTCTGTGATTTCCATCCTGGGACGAAACCGCTTTGTTCTTCAGATATAATCTTGGGGAGGATGTGGGATATACAGTTGGCAATGATCTTGGAAATGATCTTATTGGTGAAGGTACATAGGCTGATCGGACGAAAATCTTTGAAGGTCTCGGGTTGTCGTTTTTGGGGATTGAGATGATTGGCTCGGGATAGGGGGTTTAGGATAGCACGCGCCTTGAAAGAAAGCCGTTGCGGCTTTGATCATGTCAGTCTGGATGATATTTCAATAGATCGAAAGAAAACCCCAGAGAATCCATCCGATCCTGGAGCGCTATGTTCGCCAAGGGCCCAGACTGCGGACTTGACTTCTTCCGCGGATGGAAGGGTTAAAAGCTGCTCATTGTCCTCTTCTTTGATTAAGAGAAGGACCTTAGCCAGGAAGATCTCATCCTTGTCGACAGCATCTTTGGTGAATAGATTGGCATAGAAGTTGGCGACGGCTGACTGGATGCTCCGCTGATCTTTGAGTAAGGTATACCGTTCTCGTCGGAGATTTGATGGAGGGTGAGTTGTCGCCTATGGCCCCTAACGCAGGCGTGGAAGAAAGCGGAGTTGCTGTCACCCTCTATGTCCCATGTCAACCTGGCTTTCTATTTCCAAAATTATGTCTCAACTTTCAGTCAAGATTTTAGGATAGCTTTGGTGAGGTTAAGCGTGGCGCAGGCCTCTGACGAGCAGTCCATAGCAAACCTAATCTCCACGCGATTGACGTCGTCCTCCGCAACCTTAATATCTTAGAAGATGTTGCCAAAAGCGATTTTGCTCCAGGAAGTAAGGGTGCACCTGATAGCCTTGAGTTTCACAACCACTCTGATAAGGGGGTCAGGGTTGTTTGTCGAATTCCAGGCGTTAGCGATGTTCTAGAATTGAGGGTGGTGTCTCTAGAAGTCCAGGAATCTGAATAGTTTTTTAATAATGTTGGGATTGTTGCCGACCTCTATAATGAAGGGAAGTGATCAAAATCGGTGGAGTTGAGGTAGAAAAGGTTGGATATGAGGTTCATATTCGACCATCGGTTGTCTACCATGGCACGATCTAGACGAGAGTATTGACGATGAGCTCCTTCTTGCATGTTGCACCAGGTGAAGGAGTTACCGGAGTAGGGGGGGGTGTAAGTTAGCCTGGAATATGAAGGAGTTGAAGTCGTCCATGGCCGGTTGGTGGGGAGGACGACCTTTCGATTTTCTTCGGGGCTCGTGATCGAGTTAAAATCTCCAAGGTAGAGCTATGGAGGTTGTTGAGGGATCTGTGGGTATCCAAGAGGATGTTCCACAGCAGCTTGCGTTCGACGTAGTCGCAGCTGCCGTGCACTGCGGAGATAAGGGATCTGAAAGGGAGGGACGGGTGTTCCACCTAGCAAAAGAGTGCCTGGTCGTGATCGAGGACGGTACCGAAGATGCAATCGTCTGAGAAGAGGATCCAGATGTCGTGACACGCAGCAGTGGCGTTCGGTAAACTAAGCTGAAGTCGGATGGATTTGAGTTTCCTCTGGGGGAGTTTGGGTTCGATGATAACTATAATGTCGATCCGGTGAATTTTGATAAAGGAGGTCAATCTCCGCATTGTGGGTTTATTGACCCGCCCTCTGACATTCCAGGCGAGGATGTTAACCATTAGCCGTATTTCGATTGGAGGTAGGGTTGAGCTTGTTGTCCGATCTGGTGTTCATGGCCTGTGGCTCTATAGCTAGTTTCTTTTTTTTTTCTTTTTTTGATTTGTTTTGGAGATCCTTTGGGTTGTTGTCGGGGTTGCTACCGTCGTCATTCGAAGGTTCGGAACCTCGCAGCCTGTGCTAATCTTCGGGGGGTCGACGAGTTTATCTCAATCTCGGCAAGAGCACTGAGGGGGTTGTTGGTGTTCAAGGAGCCGACTTCTTGGGCTTATCGGATCCTGGCCTCGTATTCTGGGCCTAGCGACTGCGAGACCACGACCGAGTGATAGGAGGATGGTGGATCTACTGGGACGGGAAGGGTAATTAGCGCCAACTGGTTCTCTCCAGATAAACCTGAGATGACCACAGCTGGAGCGATTTTGATCTCGTCACCTTCGTTAAGTGAGGACTTTTCGGGGAGGATGTTAGCCTGATCGACCGTGGTCTGAGATGGGTTGAGGATCTCGATTTGTTGATGAGGTTGATATGCATGTCGACTGTGGTTCCTCGTTCGGGGGGGCTGAGGTGGTAGGATAGATCGGGACAGGGTAGGTAATCAGCGTCATCTCCCTGGGGATGTCTGAGGCGTCAGCGACAGGAACAACGACGTTCTCATCGCCTTCGACGAGCGGGGACTTGTCGGGTAGGGGGTTTGCTGGGTCATCCTTCGTCTGAGGAGGGTTGAGGATCTCAAATCTATTGACGAGGATGATGCCTGTAGGCTTGATTGTCGTTCTTTATTCGGCATTGAGGGAGCACGAGGGATGTGGGAGCAGTCGCTTTCTGCGAAGTGAGAGTGGGAGTTGGAGAGGGGGAGGATGGGGCCTCGATTGGGGATTTGTGCTGCCCTCGGGGGTGGGGTCTTTTTAGGATATTTCTTCTTGAGCTCCGGGTGGGCCTTGAAGCAGTGTTTCGAGAGATGGCCTCTAATCTGGCAGTGGTTGCAGAAGCTTATGTTTTGTCGTACTCGAACGTCTGGGGGTGTATCTGTCCCTCGGTTCGAGCTAAATGAGCGATAGGGTTCGGTGGCTATATCAATCTCTAAGCAAATCTTAGCATAGTTGCCTTTGGAGAGATTGTGTTTTCTTCTGCGATGGCTACGAGGGTCCCGAAGGAGCTGGCAATTCTCTTGAGTGCTGTCGGAGCAAATAGACAAGGGGGAGGCGTGGTTGGATTATCCATGTTGAGATAATTGTAGTGTCGACGTTGGGGTTGAAACTGGGGGACCATTTAGCGATCTTCACGCTGAGGTGTCCGATGTTGATAGAGCCCTTAGCCCAGACCAAAAGTAGGCTGGGTCAGAGGAGGGTATAGAAGGCGGTGTTTGGGGTCCAATGGTGCGATCTTGTAAGCGGATGAAAGACCCCAGCCTGCGATGGCTTCTTTGATAGCGGACAGTTTGGGGCATCCGGTCTGGAATTTCAGCACAAAGGTCCTCGAGAAGAAGAAGGATAATGAGAAAATTTCTTCGGTAAAGAACGGTACTATGATGGTTTCTCCTTCAGGGGACAAGTGAACTCCAGCTCAGGGAGTTAGTTCTCCGTCCTGGTGGGGGGCAACTGCGATGTTCGGTCCGGCCGCATGATATCAGCGAAAGAAGGGAGATTGAGGGTTCGAGGAGCGCCCAGAGGGGGTGGTGGGTTGCTCGAAGGAGGAGTGAGGAGGGAAGGGGAATGGCATGGAGTCAGCGTCGCGCTCTAAAGGGAACCTCCAATCTGAACGTCGTCGGTCGGGCCCTCAGGGTTGGAAGGGCGTTGATAAGGTCGAGCTCATGACCGTCTCCTGAATTGGGCTATGAAAGCCACGGAGATCAGAAATGCCTGCGCCGGCAGGCGCATGGGAGAGGGGATGGGGCAGGATCCTGATACAATGGCGTATGCTCGAAACCCAACCGTGCTGGTGCGCATAGGGGGCGCATGCGCTGACCGGATTGTCGGATGGAGGCGGATAGATGGGCGCATGGGCGCTAGGGGAGGGCGCAGGCGCATATGCCTCCGCTTGGAGGGTTGGCACATAAGCCTGTATAGAGAGTCAGGCATAAGCGCTGCTGCTGGAAGCAGGCACATGACACCCAAAAATGGAAGAGGCGCATAGGCGAGCGGGAGTTTCGAATTTGTTAATTTCAGATTCGAAATCCTCGGAGGAGGAAGCTCGGGGACCTGATCGACAAACATAGCTGGGGGGTTGACCGCACGTCGCCGACGAGGATCGAGGCTACCAGAGAGGAGGAGCAAGGCCTGGGGGGAGGGGATACGGATCTCCTCCAGTGACGCTGGGCGGATCAGCCCGCAGGGGAGGAAAGCTTGCGACGGCGTGGACGGGGGCCAGGGCGTTGGCCGTCAGTAGCCACCGGAGCTTCGGGGCAAGCCCGGTGGACGAGCGACCGACTATAGCCAGCTGATCATGGGTCCACTCAGCAGGTCGGGTCGCCGGCGATCGGCTGTGGCCTTCGGGAGTGTCGCACGCACGATACTAGTGGAGGTACGGGTGATGGAAGCGGGTGCCCGCCTGAGCTAGGCGATCCCGGCCCTGACGCCGATGGCGGGCGGCTGGAGCGTACGACGCTGCTAGGCCGGAGGGGATGGATGGGGAGCAGAGGTGGGGTAGAAGGAGCTGGCATTGAGCGAAAAAGAACCTATATGTGTGTGTGCCCAAGTTTGAAACCCTCCTTAGACGCAAGCGCCGAAGCTCTAGTAAAAAGGACACCCAAATATATATATATATATATATTTTATATATATATATTTTATATATATATATATATATATATATAAATATATATATATATATATATATATATATTTTGTGACGTCTCCTTCTCTCGTCGCCCCCCTTTCGTAGCCGACTCCCCCGCTCGCGGCGGCGCCCCCCACCGCTTTCTTGTACCCTCCGTGGCCGTCGCCCGCGCGTTCCCCGGTCCCAGCGGCTCCGGTCTGGCCCCCGTCTCCCCTTCCCCGTCGGGTCTCACTCCGGCGCCGGTGGCCACCCTCCGTGGGCCACGGTGGCTGCATTGCGACCCCCGGCCTAGTTCCCCCCACGCCTCCGCGCTGTTGCTGGCGGCGAGCTTGGCCCCCGCTCTGGCCTTCTCTCCGACGTCGGTCGGCGTGCCATCTTCGACGGTGGCGCCGCCGTCATCGCCCGCTCCCCGTTATGAAATGCGGAGCTCCCTCCGCCGCTTGCCGGCAAACCCTCCATCTCGGTGATCGGACAGCGGCCGTCCGTTGGACGAGCCTCCTTGCTCCCTCCCCTATCTCCCCTGCGGCATGGCCGCCCTAGCGCTTGCCGCCCGCCGGTGCTTCCCCCCTCTCTCCCCTGCCGGCGGCCGATCACCTCTTCTCCCCGGTCACCGAGTCCCCCCTTCTTTCCTCTCCCGCCCCTCGGCCTACCCCCCTAGCCGGTGCTCCCTCGCCGTCAGGCTTCTCCACTGGCGCGCCCCCCATGCTCTGGGGGGGCCCGAGGCGGCCTCGTGCCGTGCGCCCATTGGGCAGTGCCCCCGTTGGGCCGTGTGCCCCTCTGGCTCCTCGGGTGGAGTCCCTCCCTCATTTTTCGTGTTTCGAATTTTCAAAACTTTGAAATTCGGTTAAAAAAAATAGAAATAGGGACAGTGTGCCCACAACCCCACCTTGGGCCGAGCGCTCACTCCAGCCGCATGTGGCGTGGTCGGTGCTGTGGTCTACAGTTATTTTGTCGTTTTGGTAATTTGGTTTTCAAATTCGAAATGATGCACTGTCGGGTCTTGCCCTCTCAAATCCGATAAACCCTTTTTTAGTATTTTCTAGTGTTCTTTTAATTTACTTGCTTTCCAGGGCTTATTTTGTGTGTTCCAGCCCTGCACCTGTATTGCTCTTCATGAGCTCACCTTAGCTTTCATTAAAATTGCTTTTGTTTAAAAAATAATTAAAAAAATAATAAATAAAATAATAATATATATATATATTTATATATATATATATATATATATATCCTTTTTACGGGAAGACGCCTACCTGCAAAGCAAAAAATGAGGAAGCAAATCTGGCCGGGAGAGCCCCGGGGGGGGGGGACAAAAGAAGAGGGGGTACGGAGGGAAAGGGACGGGGAGGACCCGCCCAGCCCGAACTAAGGAGGATACTTGAAAAGCGGGATCTGCTTCTTCCCCGGGCTGGAGGAGCACAGGACCGTAGGCGAGACACGCACCGCTTCAAACTGCTTAGCTGCCAGATTTGGCTGCACATCCCGCGGTCCGTTGGGCAGCGAAGGATTCGGGAATTTTTCTGCAAAATAGTTCTCTAAGTTGATGTGTTCGTTGTTATGTATGCCCAGAGTCGCATCAAGGGCCTGCTCAACCTCTTAGTATTCTGGGTAGGATCGCGTAAGCTAGATCGGGGTTTTCGTCCATGTTGAAAGACGTGGAGTTCCCGAAGAGCCACTTCTGGGGAGCAAACAGTAGCAATCCGCTCGAAAAAATTATGATATTGGATTGGGGATTCACTGAGCGACGATGCTAGGGCAGCAGCGGCGTTATCTAGGTTGGGTGCTGGATCAAAATTGACGGGACCAGCGGGGGGTGAGGTGCTCAAGATAGGGTCTTCGGTTGGGGCCTGGCGCAGAGGGGCTGTGATCGGGACCCCTGTGAAATGTGGTGGTTTTGCGGCCTCGGAAAAATCAGAGGTATCCTGCTGACGGACCAGAGGGAATGCTGGGTGGAAAGCCGACATGATGTTGTTATCGGACAAATATGCAGTGATGTCTTGAGCGAGGCTAGCAGACTGATTGTCGGTGTCAATGGCTGCAGGTTTCTGGCCTTGGTTGGGGGGTTGTGCTGAGCAGTAAGGGATGGAGAGCTCCGCTGGATCATCGGTGGCGACCTGAGCGAGGGCATCGAATTGGTTGGCGGTGAACAGCGGAGTGGGATGGTGTGGGGTTGAAATCTGATATACATGGCCCCTGGACAAGCGGTTGGCTCCAGGGGTACGCTAGGCTCTGGAACTGCGATTGGGTGAGTGCCTTTGAAGACGGTATAGGGTCGGGTGGGGGCAGTTATATCATCTGAAGCAAAATATAGATAGGAATTGGGTGGGGGTCGATGAGGGGATTTTGTTGGATGACAGTTGATGGGATGTGCGAGAGGCTATTTTATTAACTCGGGTGAGCGCGGCGACATCGTGCCAGGGAGTGACCCCTTGTGCGATAATGTTTGCAGTAGCTGATCCGTTGCTCAAAGATAATTTGTTGAGTGTGCATCTTGTCACCCAGCGATTTGAGGATAGACTGTGGGAGCTCTCTGGAGATGTCTATCTCCATGCAGATTCTGGCGTAGTTGCCCTTGGCGACGCTTCGGGTTTCATCAGCCACGACAACGAACTTGCCGAAGGAGCTAGCGATCCTTTTCAGTACGCCGTGGCAAAGCATATGCGAGGGAGGTTTGGGAAAGTGACCCATGTGGATACGGTCGAGGAGTATGTTTCTCCATGAGTGTTCCATTTGGAAAGAGTGAAGTAGTGTTTGCGATCCTCCCTGAGCTGTGGTACAGTGCTTTCCTGCCGTCTGTGTCAGATGAGAGGTGTAGAAGGGTAGAGTTGGGGTCAAGTGGGGCGATGCTGTATCCCGGAGAAAGGTCCCAGGTGTCGACCAAGGCTTGGATCCGCTGGATTTTTGGGTAGGTGGGGGTGAAATACATGACCCAGGTGCGCGGCAAGGACTTGGACAGAGCCGAGATTTCTTTGTCTGAGAACTGCACAGAAATACTTCCTTCTCCAGACGGAGAGGGGATATCGATCGATTGGAGCGTCACCTCGGAGAGAGGGGAGACATGTGTGTTCGGAGCTCTGAGCTTATCCATGAAAGACACGGCTCTTGATGTTGATTGGTGGCTGAAGTCTTATTCGCCAAAGACAACGTGCCCGATAGAATAAAAGGATTATAGGGGCCCTCGAGCCGGAAAGAGCGAGGAAGTCTATCGGTTGCACGTAGCGCCGTAGGGGGGCCAGACGACTGGGAGTTAGACGCCGATCCACCGATATCGGGAGTGTAGTGCGGCTGCCAGTGGGCGCAGGGACCAATACGCTCGCCGCCAGCGACGAGTATGGCCTGAGAAGCTTCGCTGTAAGTGCCCGCTGTGGGGCTGCCGTATGTGCCCGCAACAGGGCAACCATTGTGTGC
This sequence comes from Iris pallida, assembly GCA_029216955.1. Lineage (NCBI taxonomy): Eukaryota > Viridiplantae > Streptophyta > Magnoliopsida > Asparagales > Iridaceae > Iris > Iris pallida. Next base: position 11,342,716 of record JANAVB010012598.1, on the reverse strand, counting down.
GTCTACAGGGAGAGTGGTCTCATATACGCCTGCAATAGGGCAACCGTTGAAGGCGCCCGCTGGTAGAGAGATCACGTATACGCCCGAAAGGAGGTGAACTCCGAAAGCGCTCACAGGGGCCGCCTTGGGATGCACCTGCCCGTTGCCACACTGCGAGATGTGGGTGCATGGTCTGCCATCGGGAGGATTAAAGGCACCTCTCGGGGAGGGCGCATGGGAGTTGGCGCAAGCAAGGCCTTCTCCTTATGTGCTAAGGAGGGAGCTATCCGAGATGGGCGTATGCACACTCGAGGGGAGCACAAGGGTGGGATGGTGGGCGCATGAGATAGCCGCACACGAATCACCATATGCGCCTACAGCTCCACAAATAAGAGTGCTAGGCGAATTACAACGCTGCGGGATGTGGGCGTATGGCCCGCCATCGGGAGGAGTGGAGGCGCCTCCCAGGGAGGGCACTTGGGAGTTGGCGCAAGCAAGGCCTTCTCCGAGTGTACCGAAGAGGGAGCCATCCGAGATGGGCATGCACACCCGAGGGGAGCACAATGGGTGGGATGGTGGCGCATAAGAGAGCCGCACACGAGTCACCATATGCGCTTGCAGCTCCACAAATTAGAGTGCCATACGAACTGAGGTTTGAAAATTGAATCTTGGTTGACCGGTCAACTGGCACGGACCCCGATAGGGATGAAGGTGGTGAAATCTGAGGTAGCAGGCAACCTGACACCTAACTTGCGTCGTCGAAGGGGATCGTACGACCGGTGGTTGGGTCGTCCTGACGGCGGCAGAAGGCGGGGAGGACGAGACTGCGGAGGAGTGGATCTGGGGGGCGGCAGCTGAAGGGGGCCAGAGGAGGGAGGTGGCTGGGGAACTGCCGGGCTGGGCACACGCAGGAGGGAGGGTATAGACAGAGTACCTTTGCCGAGGACCACAAAAAGGTCGGGGGGGTGGAGGCTCAGCTGGAGGGGGGGGTCCGGGAGGAGGGCGCCATGAAAGGGAGGCGGTAGAGGAGAGCGGGGGAGGGTGCTCGGAGGGAAGTCACCGGGCGGCCGGCCTAGACGAAGGAGGGGTGGCTCCACGAGCGGATATATATTATTTATTATTATATATATATATAATATATAATATATATATATATATATTTATATATTATATATAATATATATTTTTTTTTTTCTTATATATATATATAATATATATATATATATTATATATATATATTATATATATATATATTTTATATTATATATATTTTTATATATATTTTATATATATATATATATATATATATATTATATATTTATTTATATATATATATATATTTATTTATATATATATATATTTATTTATATATATATATATATATATATATATATATATAAATATAAATATATATATATATATATATATAATATATATATATTATATTAATATATATATATATATTATATTTGATTCAAATATTTTCGTTTGAAATTTGATGACTCGAGTGGCGATCGCGACGGACGGTCACGATTAATTCACCTTCTCTATATTACGATTACTTTTTTTTATTTCTCTTTTACTTTTCTCTCCATTCTTCATTCCTTCTCGTTTCCACTCCATTTTCCTTGGGAGCTTGTATCTTGTTCTCGAGACCTCAGAGTGTGGTTTCTGAACCCTTCTTGGTGGTGGATTTGATGAGTTAGGCTTGGAGCTTTATTAGGCAACTCCATCATGTCGAACTAATGGACGTTTTATTGCTTTATTATGGTTTTTTCTTATTGCCTTGATAGTCCAGTATTTTCTACTACTTTCTTTACTAAATATGTTTCCCTCATGATTATGGTCATTTTGCTTGTTTCGAAATTTGGTCTGAGCTAGGCTTTCGTTATTTTTCTTTGTCCAGTTATTTTTCTAGTAGTAAAATCTGTATAAGAAACAATACCGGGGTGATTTGCCATGAGACTTGGTATACATTCTATGTACACCTTCCTTTAGTATTATTTCATAGTTTTACTAATTTTAGCAATTTTCGAAATGAGTTTTGGTTTCCAGAACTTGTTTCAAGATTTTAGTATTGTCTCTAGGTCAAAATCGACATACCACCGTTATATCGGTGTGTACCGACGGAATACCATTTCGTGAGCCATCTTTTTGGTTAAAAAGCTGGTGTAACACTTTTTGGCATACCGACGGTGTACCTGTCCATTCCAGAGAAATACCAGTATAACACTTACATTTGAAAGAAGGTTTTCGCCTATAAAAATCGGCATACCGACGGTGTATCGGCGTGTACAGTCAAAATACAGATCCAGTACCCAAGTTGTATATTTCTGATTTCGATTTGATTTCTTGATTTCTTCATGCTTACTGCTTTACTGTACATGTTATGCTCAGTTTACTGTCTTGCTCTGTCATGCGTGGTTGAATACTGCTTTGTTGTACATGCTACCCAAGTTAGACATACTGGATGAGGAGTCAACCATAGTTGCCTATCATGGCGCACTCCTGATTTTTGTACATGTTTAGCTTCTTAATAGTGGCCTGCTATGGTGCACTCCTGATCCTATATGTCTAACTTGATATAGCGGCTCGTCGTAGCGCACCCCTATCTCGATCCTTGTCTTGTCTTATCTTGTTGTGGCTTGTTATAGTGCACATTCCTACTTGCCTTGTCCAATCTCACATGTCTCATGTCTATGATGGATTCTGCAGAATGCAACACCCGGAATCCCAAATAAAAAATTTGTAAGGGTTAACAACTAGCTTGATTTTCTAGATCATTGGGAGGGAAGATTTCCAGTTACCTGCAAGCTCTTTGTTCCGACCCCAAACTAGATAGACGTGTAGCTATCTGTCATGATGAGCACATTTCTAACGCACAATCATGGGTTGCACCTCTTTCATGTCTATAGGATACATTTGTCTTCCAGGCGATGTATCCACCATTACTTTCTTTTGGACTAGATAATTCGGGTAGTCTGCAGGGCAGATAACTGGATTAGAATTCTGAAACTTGCATATGTTAGTAATTACGATTGTGATAACCCTAGTTAGCTAATCTATAAAGACGTACTCATTGTTTGTCGTGATTGATGGATGAAGTCCATTCTTGTCTTGTTTGGTTTCGTCTTGTTCCAGTTTTTCTTATTTCAGTATTTAGATTCCTGCTACTCCTGTACATACTATTATCCTGCTATATGTTTGGCTTCACTACTTACCCCCATCAGCTCGATTTTATTACATACTCACATGTGTAAAACCCATCAAAATTAAAAAAAATATTTGATTTAATTAAATATATTAATTTTGGATTTTTATTTATTTCTAAGTTATTTTATCCTAATTATATTATATAAAAGGGCTATAGTCATGATTGAGTTCGAATGTGCAAGGCGACTAGAAAGTATGGCGTGCCTAGTGTAGTCGGGTGCTTTGACTAGCATATTAGCCATGTTAGGAATGCCATAGTTATATTTTAGTCTCTTGCATGTTAACAATTCAAATTGTGGCACAAGTCATTTTTTTAATTAATTAGTTTATAAAGCCTTTATGACTTTTTAGGAGACCTGATGCACCAAACCTTCCCAAACTTCTTCCAAGCTAAACCCAATCCTATGTAGGCATGTTGGGCATTAAAATACATGAATATATATATATATATATATATATATATATATATATATATATATATATATATATATATATATATATTATATTTATTCAGATTTTGTATTGTATTTATATATATAGATCTAATTAGTTCTATAATAGGAAAGATCTATTTATTTCCTTAACCAAATTAATTAGCCAACTCACCAAACAACCAAACTGATCAAGTGGACCCCCACCATTAAGTGGTCGGCCAAGGAACCCCCCCTTTTTCTGAATATCCCAATACGAATAGGTTTCCTATTGTATTACATGCATGCAACCCATAAAGCCCATATACATATATCTACTTCTACCCAAACCCTAACTTAATTCCTCCCTTCCTTCTTCTCTCCATAGCCGACCATACCATCTCCCCCTCCATATCCGATAGCACCCACACCCCATAGCCCTCTAACATCATCTCCTCCATTACACATCTCTCCATCCTCCACAAAAACTCATCTCCTTCACTATACATCCATCCAACCACCCAAACAAACCCTTAAAACTCCATTTTTCCATCCAATCATCTAGAGCCATTGCCAACCCCTTCAAACTCATCAAGAAGGGATTAGCAATCAAGGATAGCAAGAAAGGTGCGAGCTTTGGCAATGGGAAGCCTCCATAAACCAACTAGCAAGGACTTTCGGTAAGAAGCCCTACTTTTTCCATCCCAAACCCATGCTATAATTCTGTAGAAATTCTATGTTTAAATCTGTAAAAATTATATTTTTATGCCTTATGTTATGTATTTTCATCAATATAAGTTTTACGATTAATGTTCGTGATATACATGTTACGGTAGGATCAATTTTAGCCCCGTTGTGAAAGACTATAAGATATTGATGGATATTTTCGAAACTGAATTTTATGTATGTTAATATATTTTTTTATGTATGTTAATATATAGAAATTATGATTTTTAAATATTTTTCCATGATTTTATCAACTGAAATCTGGTCGAAAAAAATATAGGTCAAAACTGGCTATTTTCGGATAACCTGCTGATTTAGAATGTCCCAAACTTGTAGCATAACTTAATCCTTGTATCTATGATTATATTCTGTGAAACAAGGTATTTTAATTTTGTTTAAAATATATTTTGTGTATTTTAGCCATATCGGATAATTGGCGATGTCCCGGGCAAGTTTCGGGTAGACTAGCTAACATATAAGTCACTAGCCATATATTCTTTAGAGTTTTTAATTCTGAAATTTCAGAGATAAATCTGTAGAAAATTAGTTTAAATATTATTTTTATGGGTTTTAGATGATTTTTTAAGTATGTTATTGAAGTAGAGGCATAACCGACAAATTAGAAGTCGAAAACCCTAAAATTGTGTTCCGATGTCTCATGAACATGTATATTTGGTGTACGAATCTAAATGGTTCCACGAGAGATTTGAATATGGTTAATTTGGTTTTAAAAGATTAAATTAACATTAAGTCGTATCATAAGTTCATGAGTAATTACTTAAACTAGTTATTTAATTATCTAGAAGCGTTGGATTCCGGAGGCATGCACACGGGAGCAACATTTCATATTCACACCACAAAATCAGGCAAGTGCACCTTGCTATTGCTCAGTTCATATTCTATTATGTCCTTTATTTCTTGCTATTTTATTTATTGCGTTGGACCTTAGGAGTTATATCAATACGGGCTTATGGATTACATTCGGGGGCATTCAACTAATGAGTTGTCTAGTATTGATATATAGAGCCTGCCTGAGATTTATGGATTTATTTCCATAAAGACCTGTAGGATAAGACACGCGATTGACACAAATATTATCCTGATTACCTAAGATACCTGAATTCCTGATACTTGTAGGTTAAGGTTGGTTGTGTAATTTCATCTTTCTTTTAGTTGTGTCATAGGATTGTCATCTAGATAGAGGTCCGAACGATGAGTTGTGGTTGCAACTTATTGATTCTTGAGAGTTGAGGACGACTACTACTTGTGCGGACCATGCTCTGTACATACACTTATATATATGTATATATATTTATTCGGAGAGATTACCTATTTTCTATGATCCATGTTTCTCTCTTAGTTACCGTTGAGATTCTGTTACGGAGCTACTGCTATATGTACGCCAGATCCGGATGTCTTTTACTTTGGAGATGTCTGCGCTTGCGAACGTTGTCCTTAAAGCATCACGTTAGTTTGGTTTAGATACCCCGATATTTTATTTACTTGCTGCACTTTAGCCTGTATATTATGTGCCTTGCAATGTCCCCTGAGGACCTAGTTATTCTTCAGATTTAGCTGACGAGGTCTTTCCCGAGGAGTACGGGCCGGGAGTCTATTCTTCGATTGCACCAGCTGTGGACAACGAGGTTGATCCGCAGTAGTTCTTCGTGGACATCTATTTCTATTTTTACTTCATTTCATGTCAGAGCTGAGACTTATAGTGGATACTTCTATATTTTCTTCTGAGACTTGTAGTGATCATTTATTTGGCTGAGACTTGTATCCATGGGTTTTCCATGTGACTTTTATATTTCTATTTGATAGTATTCTAGTTCTTTTATTTCAGCACGATATGCTTTCTTATTATGTGATTCTTTGTTCTGGGGATGAGTATAGTTTATGTGCCTACCATGTGATTACTTTACAGCTTAAGATACTTTCCATTGGTCTATTAAATTAGATATACCTATGGAATGTGTCTGCTGGCAAGCCATGTGTTCTAGCCCTTATAAATTTTGGGACTGGGGCGTGACAACATGTCTAGTTATCTATGTCTATAGGCTATTTTCTGACATGTTTCCAATTTTCTTTCATATACCCAATCGTAGCAAATTATTATTCTTGTCTTGTTTGACTACGTTACCTTTAGTATTGTTATGAATTGCATGCTGGTTTTAGTTCATAGTTTGGCTTTCTTTGTGGTACTTGCTATAGGGGTCTGACCCCACTGGTATTGTTTAGCCAGATCTAGTTGAGGAGCCCGAGGATCTTTCGGACCTTTCACTCGATGGTGACCACCCGAAGCACCAGGGTGTTTAAGGCGGTGTTCTTTCCCTTCCCACTATTTTTTGTACTTATTCTTTTGAGGCGTTTAGCCACCAAACATGATTTCAGCTCATGTTTTAGATTTGGCATTTGCCCTACTGGCTTAAAAATGATTGTATATTTTCTAAACTGCACCTAGAGTAATTTTGTATGACTTAGTCTTGCTATTTCTTTATTTGTATTGCTAGCTTCATGATCATCTATATATTATATATTGGGTCGCTTCACTGTCTTACATGTCTGATGATCACACTCTTGTATATTACTTGTTTGTCTGAGATTGAGATATCTAGGATTATTCGACCTAGGATCGACTGTTGGCCTGTAGTAGTAACCCCCATCTATACAATTTGTACATATTTCGGAGTACTGAAGTACTTTGGTGTACGTAGCTAGCCTGGTCCATTCCAACTTGCCAGTATTCTGGTTCTGGGGCATGACATCGGTTTTAGTGGTGGCCCATGCAGGTCTGATTTATCAGATATGTGGGGGTTACTAGTTGTTATTTCAATCACAAATCTTCTCCATTGATATCCTTCGTATTACTCTTTATTTCTGATCCTTAACCTGATATCTGCTTTGATCTTTGACCTCCTTGTTCCCTCAACCTGATCCTTGTATCCTTAAACTTTCAAGGGTACTATTCATGGTCCTTCGAGTCAGCTGATTCGGGTTCCACCGATGAAAGGTTAGCTTTCGTCTGTTCTTCTAGTTCGGGAGGCTCAGCCTCAGCATTCAAGGACAGAGTCTAGAGTCGACCGGAGGGCAGAGTCGCCAGTTCTGGTAGTTCAGCCAGCTGTACAAGTCCAGCCAAAGCATCCAAAGGGTGTTGTTCGAGCACTCGTAGATGTTTTAAAGGGTTTCATGGCATCCCAACAGCGTCAGAGTGGCGTACTCACCCATTCAGTGCAGACGACTTTGGAGAGGGGTGGTGCTCAAGTCTACAATTTTGTGAGCAGCTTCAGGCGTCTCCATCTCCAGTACTTCTATGGTACAGAGGATGCGATGGTGTCTGATGTGTGGCTTTAGGATACTAAAGCCATTCTAGAGGCGACAGGGATTTCGACTAGGAAGCGTATGGCAGTTGTTAGGTTGCAGCTCTTAGATTTGGCCTACGACTGGTGGGCGGCTCATGAGGTGTCTCTTGTAGCGCCGATAGCCTGGGCAGATTTTAGCGAGAGGTTTCAGACTCACTATTTTGATGAGGTATCTCGTTATGATCTACGACAGAGGTTCATCGGCAGCTTAGTAGAGTAGCTGTGTTTTCGAAGATCAACTTACAGTCTGGGTACTATCAGATAAGAGTAAGAGAGCAGGATATACCTAAGACACCGTTCAGATCTCAATATGGCCATTGGAAGTTCCTTGGTATGCCTTTTGGAGTGACCAATATGCCAACAATTTTCCTGGATCTTATGAATCACATTTTCATATCCCACTTAGACCAGTTTGTGAGTGTTTATTGATGATATCTTGGTCATAGTCGAACTGAGATAGAGCACAAGTAGCATCTTCGCATGGTTCTTCAGATTCTTCGGGTCCATCAACTTTACGCGAAGTTTAGCAAGTGCAATTTCTGGCTCGATTGAGTCTCTTTTTTGGGTCATATTATTGTCGAAGGTGGTGTTGAGGTAGACCCCAAGATGGTAGAGGCTATCGAGTGTTGGACAGTATCTCATACAGCTTTGGATGTACGTAGCTTTCTTGGATTGGCAGGTTACTACATGCGGTTTATAGAAGACTTTGCTAGGATCTCTGCACCCTTGACACGTCTGATGTGTAAAGATGTGTGATTTGAGTGGTCAGATGCTTGTCAGGTTTCTTTTGAGAAACTCAAGCAAAGTTTGATTTTATCTCCTATTCTGACACTATCCGTCTAACCAGGTGGGTTCATGGTGTATTATGATGTGCCAGGCCGAGGACTTGGTTGTGTCCTTATGCGGCACAGTCAAGTGATAGCTTATGCGTCTCGGCAGCTTCGGGATCATAAAAAGATCTATTTGACGCACGATCTTGTGTTGACCGCGGTTGTGTCTGCCTTCGAGCTCTGGAGGGATTATTTATATGGAGATTGACTGGAGATTTTTACTGATCATAAGAGCTTGAGGTATGTGTTCACCCTGGAAGATCTGAACATGCGGTAGAGAAGGTAGCTTGAATTACTGAAGGATTATGATGTTGATCTTCAGCATCATCCGGGGACGGCAAATGCCGTTGCTGACACTTTGAGTAGGAGACCCAGAGTCTATTTTATGATGGAGCAGCGTCACCATTGGAAGGATCTTCAGGAGATGGGTATTGAGGTAGTACCACCTGGTAAGACAGCTATGATGGCAGTCTTGCAGGTTCAGTCCACAATGGTGGAGAAGATCAGAATAACACAGTTAGGGGATGTCAGGCTTTAGTGGCTCAGAGCAGACTGTGTGGCAGGGTACAGAGCAGAGTTGTGCATCCATTAGGATGGGACACTTATTTGTGTGTTGAGTGGAGATATCCGGCACGAGATTATGTTAGAGGCCCACAATTCTTATTATTCCGTTCATCCAAGAGGGAAGAAGATGTACCGTGATATTCGTCAGCATTTCTGTGGAATGGTATGAAGAGGGAGATAGTTTGATTTGTCTATCGATGCTTAGTTTGCCAGCAGCTTAAGGCTGCGTATAAAAGACCGGCGGGACTTCTTCAGCCTTTACCGATTCTGGAGTGGACGTAGGATCATATTACTATGGACTTCGTGACTGGTCTTCCTAGAACCCCGACTAGTAGAGATGCCATTTCGGTTATAGTGGATTGACTCATGAAGGTTTTCTACTTCCTACCTTTCAGAGTTGGTCAGTCTACAAAGTAGTTGGCAGAGTTTGACATGAGGCAGGTTGTCAGATTGCATGGGATGCCAGTTTGCATAAAATCATATCGGGATTCCGGATTCATTTTTGGCAGAATCTTCAGGAGTCTGGGTACTTGTTTGAGTTTTAGTTCAGCATACCGTCCTCGGACAGATGGTAAGTTGGAGCGTACGATTCAAAATTTAGAGGATATGCTTCGAACATGCAGTATTGACTTCAGAGGTTCTTGGGAGGATCGCTTGTATTTGGTGGAGTTCTCTTACAACAACAGCTCCTAGGCAAGCATTCAGATGGCACCTTTTGAGAAGTTATATGGTAGAAGATGTTGGTCATCCATAGTTTAGGATGACATTGGTGAGAGACAGATGCTTGGTCCAAAGTTTATTGCTTAGTCAGTTGGAATAGTCAGGCAGTACAGGGAGCATCTCAGAGAGGCTCAGGATCGACAGCATTATTGGGAAGACCCACACTGATGCCATCTTGAGTTCTCTGTCGGTGACTACGTATTTCTACGTATTTTGCCTACCCGTGGTGTCATCAGATTTGGCATACGGGGAAAGCTTAGTGCTAGATTTATTGGGTCATTCGATGTTATCGAGTGAGTAGGAGATGTATCATATCGTCTTGCTCTTCTACCGTCGCTATGCTAGGTACATGACATATTTCATGTATCTCAGTTGCGTCGGTATATTCCATATTCGACCCATGTCCTAGATCATTTCGAGCTGGTCGTTGGTACCAACCTATCGTATAAGGATAGGCCCATATCCATTTTGGACTGGAGGGAGAAGGTTCTCAAGAACCGGACTATCCGATTAGTTCGTGTTTTCTTGGATCATCAATCATCGATCGGGCGAGTCAACTTGGGAGCACGAGGATGACATCTAAGCTAGTTACCCGTATCTGTTTGACTCGTGAGGTAGACTTATTCGTATATCTATACTCTACCCTTTTGTTTGAGTGTGATTATAGGAATGTATGATGTTGCAGCTGTATGCTTATTGCTTTTATATATTCCTGATACATTATTCTAGTTGGATTTCATGATATATGAGTTTCCTTTTTTGACATTGATAGCATGTTTTCCTGTATTTCTTGCCTGCTTTTACTTACCTTTAGAAAATTCCGAGGACAGAATTTTTCTATGGATAGGAGAGTTGTGAGACTCGTCTCACAGTATTTGTATTCGTATATAGATACGTAATTTATATAGTATTCTGTATTTTTGGATTCTGGAGAACCGGAAGAAAACTTAATTTTTGAGAATTTACTGTGAAACTGGCATACCGGTCTGTACCGACGGTGTACCGTCCGAGCTAATATTCTACTTTATAGATATTTTTTATTCTAGATATTTTCTTTAAATATTTTGATGAATAGTATTTAGATATTTTTATGAATAATATCTAGATATTTTGATGAATAGTGATGATACATTTTATTATCCATTGGTTTCTTGGTTTTCTTCTGAATGTTCGAGATTAATTCTGATCGAGTCACGGATCGCGATCGAACGGTCTCGATTAATTCACCTTCTCTATATATACGATTACGTTTCTTTTCGATTTTTCTTTTACTTTCTTTCTGCATTCTACATTTCTTCTCGTTTCTACTCCATTTTCCTCGAGATCTTGGAGCTTGGTCTCGAGACCTCAGTGTATAATTTCTGAACCCCTCTCGGTGGTAGATTCGAAAAGTTAGGCTTGGAGCTTTATTAGGCAAGTATATCTTGCCGAACTACTGGACGTTTTATTGCTTTATTATGTGTTTTTTGTTTTCTTATTGCCTTGATAGTCCAGTATTTTTGACTACTTACTTTACTAATTATGTTTCCCTTATGATTATGGTAATTCTGCCCGTTTCGAAATTTGGTCAGAGCTAGACTTTCGTTATTTTTATATGTCCAGTTATTTTCCTAGTAGGAAACTCTGTATAGGAAAAGATATTAGGATGATTTGCCATGAGTCTTAGTATACATGCTATATACGACCTTCCTTTAGAATTGTTTTCATGGTTTTACTGAATTTAGCAATTTTCAGAATGAGTTTTGGTTTTCGGAACATGTTTCAAGCTTTTAGTATTGTTTCTAGGTCAGAATCGGCATACCGCCGGTATACCGGTGTGTACCAATGGAATACCAGTTGTGAGCCCACTTTTTAGGTAAAATGCTGCTCCGACACTTTTTGGCATACCGACGGTATACCGGTCCATTTCGGTGGAATACCGGTACGACATTTAGATTTGACAGAAGGTTTTTGCCTATAGATACCAGCACACCGACGGTGTACCGGTATGTACCGTCGGAATACCGATCCAGTACCCAAGTTGTATATTTCTGATTTTTATTTAATTTTCTGATTCCTTTTTGCATACTGCTTTAATATTCATACTTTGCTCAGTTTACTGTCTTGCTCTGTCGTGCTTGGTTTGGCCCGGTACATGTTCATGTCTAGCTTCCTGATAGTGGACTGTCATGGCGCACTTCTGATTTCCTGTACATGTCTAGCTTCTTGATAGCGGCCTGCTGTGGTTCACTCTTGATCCAGTACATGTCTAACTTGATATAGTGGCTCATCGGAGTACACTCTTGTCTTGATACTTGTCTTGTCTTGTTGTGACTTGTTATAGTGCACATTCCTGCTTATCTTGTCCAATTTTGCTTATCTCATGTCTGTTGAGCCAAACTGGATTACAGTCAACCAAATATTGATAAATTAACAATATGATACTTGTCATAATTTAATATGACACATCAAGACAGAATTCAGTGCAAGACGGACGTCGTCTCTCTCCTACAGCGCACTCGTTTTCAGAGTCTGTACTATTTTACATTTATTGAGTCTAGCAAAATGTAAACTGAGTAGCACTGGGTATTCTTGGCTTAAACCTTATCTTCCAAAGAAACCCAAAGCTCCACCAAGCCAAACTTAGCCCACAAAGCCCATCTGAACATTCTGTGCTATGGAGACAGAGTTCGGGCCGAACTCTGCCTCCACACAGAGTTCGGGCCGAACTCTGCCTCCTGATTTTTAGGACTCTAATTTTTAGGGTTTGCTGTATGCTAATTATCCAACGCCCAAAAAATTGAATTTATGACACAGAATTCTGGCCAAATTTTGCCTATCCCAACTAGTATAAATAGGCCTTAAATTCTCTCATTTTCAATCATCCAATTATCTTTTCTTCTTTTCTCTATAAGCCTCATACAAGCCTTAACCTTCTCATCAACTAGTCACAAGCTTCCTAAGCCTAAAAGTGCTCAGTGCTATTCAGTTAGAAGTTTGTGCAAGAGTCAAGAAAGTTGCTTGGAAAATTCCAAGCTTCGCCACATCGATCTTTGTAAGAAGTTGACGTGCTCTTCTGAAGAAAAGGCACGGGATGTAACTACTATTTCATAAATAGTGGATTTAATCCTGAGCCAGAGTTCTCAGGCCTGGACTAGTCCTCCACGATGGAAACCGGGTTAAAACGATTGTCTTTGCATATGCTCTTTGATCCTTTCATTTTCGTATTTACTACTCTGATTATTTACTGTTGGTGAAAAAAGTTATTTTTATTTGATCAATATTGTTATAAACTCTATTCACCACCCTCTAGAGTTGCATATGTTCTTCAATTGGTATCAGAGCTCTGTTCTCTTAACAAGGACTAACATCCTAGAGCTGATCCATGTCAACCACACAACCTATGTTTTTCAACCATGGTGAGGGACAGTCCACTCATAGGCCAACCCTAATTGATGGAACAAACTACACCTATTGGAAAACTAGGATGAGTTTCTATCTCAAGTCTCTAGACTTTGACCTGTAGACCATTGTCACCGATGGTTACAAAAAGCCCACCATAATAGTTGTCGAGGAAGATCTCATCGAAAAACCCAACGACAAATATTCTGTCGATGAAAAGAAACAGGCAAATCTAAATGCTAGAGCTATTAATGCTCTTTTCTGTGCAATAGATAGGAATGAATTTAACAGGCTCTCAACATCCACCACCTCGTACGAAGTATGGAAGATTCTGGAAGTGACGCATGAAGGAACCACTCAAGTCAAGGAATCTAAGATAAGTCGTATGACTCAAGAATACGAGACATTCAAGATGAAGCTGAAAAAGACGATCAATCAAATATTCACAATGTTTCTTGACGTCATCAATTATTTGTCATCTCTTGGCAAACAATAATCCAATCATGAGAAGATCCGCAAGTTACTTAGGGGGCTACCGAAGATCTGAAACCCTAAGGTAACAAAAATTATAGAAGGCGATGATCTCACCAAAATGTCTATAGAAACTTTGATGGAAAAGCTGATGACCCACGAGCTCGACCTCAAAGACTTCGACGAACCTGCTCCAACGGCAAAAGAGATTGCCCTAAAAGCTCATCGTCGAAGGGCTGATCCTGAAGAGACTGACGACGACAATTCAGAATGTGATGATCAAGCTCTTCTAGTCCGTAACTTCAAGAAGTTCTTTCGTCTCAATCGAAAGAAGAAGGAACAACAAGAAGACAACGTAGAAGAACCAACGTGCTATGGCTGCAAAAAGACTGGACATGTTCGAAAGGACTGTCCCTTTGCAAAGAAAGGTAACAGATATGAGAAGCCCTACCTCTTCACGAAAGTACGCCAATACTAGTATTTGGTACGAAAGCAAAGCCAGTGATTCTGAGGAAGAAGATGACTCTCCTCGAGACACTGCTAATGTCTGCCTAATGGCAACATCCGATAAGGTAACTGACGAAACTCTTGATGACTTTACATTTGATGACCTTGACGATGCTTTTAATGACTTACTAAATGATCACAAGAAAGTCATTAGTAAATATAAGCATGCCAAGGAGAAAATCAAAGGCTATGAAATAAAGATTCATAATCTTTCTTCTTTACTTGATAATGTTAGAGACACTCCACCCACGGAAGTCACTGATGAGGTGTCCAAGCTTAAATTAAGCTTACATGATGCCGAAACACTTATTGAGAAGCAAACACGTGAGATCTCAGCACTTAACAAAGAGCTTGTTGAAGAAAAGAACAAACACAAGATCTCTATTGCTATGATTGATGGTCTGAATGCTATGTGCAATGAACTGAATACTGTCTCTAAGAAATTAGAGATCAGATTGGAGAAACAGGTTGCTCAACCTCAAACCCAATCTCACAGTCACAAAACACACACAAAACACCAGACCACTCATAATAATAAAATACATCACCCACATCCGGCACATAACCATGCTCATAGGTACACGTACTCCCATGCAGCACGTAAACCACATGCACGTAGACATCATTCTCAACATAGTCATAAATATTATCCTACTTCTACACATAGTCACTATCCTGTTGTTTCAAATAACTATCACCATACTGCATATAGACATCACTAACAACCTACTCCTAACACAAATAGTCATGCTACTTGCACATATTATGGATTATATGGTCATATCGCACCACAGTGTATAATTAGAAAATTAGTTGATATTAATCTATATGTATAGGTACCAAAGACTAACATTTTAGGACCCACAAGAACTTGGGTACCAAAGGTCATATCTACTCGTGATGTAGGTGGACCTTCCTTCTTCAACTAAAAGCAAGTGGATTCTCGATAGTGGATGCTCGCGACATATGACTGGAGACGCAAATCTTTTTGCATCACTATCGATGAAGAGGGAAGGATATGTATTCTTCGGAAATAATTTAAAGGGCTATATCATAGGTAATGGTACTATTGGTTATCCTCCTTCTCCTCTAATAAAGGATGTCTGCTTAGTGACCGAGTTAAAGCATAACCTGCTTAGCATAAGTATCTTGCTGATCATAGATATGATATTAACTTTGGAAAGAATAAATGCTACATTTATGATAGGTCAACTGGAGATATTGCTTTTGAAGGGATAAGAGAAGATAACATTCATATTTTCTATCTATCTAGAAATACTAACAGTGCAGGAAGATGCCTCTACGCCCACAAGGATGAAAGACTTTTGCGGTACCAGCGTCTTGGTCATGTCAATATGGATACTATATCCAGGCTATCGACAAAGAAGCTAGTAAAAGGTCTGCCCGACATTACATTCAAGAAGGACACGGTATGTACCGAATGTGAATTGAATAAGGCAACTAAATCTTCATTTAAATCCATAAACACTATAAGTACCACTAGACCCTTGCAATTACTGCACATGAACTTATTTGGTCCCATTAGAGTAGCCAGTCTTGGTGAAAAACTCTATGTATTTGTTATTGTGGATGATTTTTCAAGATTTACTTGGGTTTTCTTCCTTACAAACAAAAGCGATACTATTTCAGTTTTCAAAATCTTTGCCAAAAAGGTCCAAAACGAAAAAGGCTACATGATCACTCGAATCCGAAGTGATCATGAAGGCGAATTCGAAAATTCTGATTTTGAAAAGTTTTACGAAACAAATGGTTTTGATGATGAGTTTTTTTGTCCTAGAACTCCTCAACAAAATGGTGTTGTGGAGCAGAAGAATAGGACTCTTGGCGATATGGCTAGAGTCATGTTGAATAAATTTTTACTTCCGAAATATTTTTGGGCATAAGCTGTCAGTACAGCTTACCATGTTTTAAATAGGGTACTTATTCGACCTATTTCGAAGAAAACACCCTATGAACTTTGGTTTGGTAGGACTCCTAATGTCTTTTATTTTAGAGTGTTCGGTTGTCGCTGTTTTATCCTAAATACCAAAGACAACTTAGGCAATTTTAATGCCAAAGCTGACGATGGTATTTTTCTTGGCTATGCTGCCAAGAGTAAAGGATATAGAGTGTTCAACAAACGCTCTATGATTGTAGAAGAATCTACTAATGTGTTTTTTGATGAGGAAAATAGTACAGCGGGTATCCCCGACGATGATATTGAACCATCAACTTTCACACCGATGAATACCACCCATGAAACCAATTCTCTGGAGGGCTTACCGAAGAAGTTCGAGTTCAAGCCATCACACCCAGAAAACTTGGTAATAGGTGAGGTATCATGCGGAGTAAGTAATCGATCATCTTTAAGGGATTCTATTGCTAGCACTGCTTTCATTTCGCAAATTGAGCCGAAAAATATTTTAGAAGCTTTTAATGATAAATTTTAGATTTCTGCTATGCAAGAAGAACTTAGCCAATTCGAAAGAAGCCAGGTCTGGGAACTTGTTCCTAAACCGGCTAACCATTCGATTGTTGGTACTAAATAGGTTTTTCGTAACAAAGTAAATGAAGATAGTTCAGTCACTCGCAACAAAGTGCATCTAGTAGCTCAAGGATACAACCAAGAGAAAGGTATCGACTATGATGAGACGTATGCTCCAGTTGCAAGATTTGAATCCATTCGGATGCTTTGTGCCTTTGCAAACTTTTAAAATTTTAAACTCTTTCAAATGGATGTGAAAAGTGCTTTTCTGAATAGTTTTATTAAAGAGGAAGACTTTGTAAGACAACCCCCTGGTTTTGAAAATCACAAATTTTTCGACTACGTTTTCAAGCTCAAGAAAGCGCTCTATGGCCTCAAACAAGCCCCCAGAGCTTGATATGAACGCCTAAGCAATTTCTTACTAGATAAAGGTTTTTCAAAAGGAAAAATTGACACTACACTTTTTTATCAAAACTTTTTAAGACACCATTCTTTTAGTTCAAATTTATGTTGATGATATCATATTTGGGTCCACTAATGAAAATCTATGCCAAGATTTTGCTAAGTATATGCAGAACGAATTTGAGATGAGCATGATGAGGGAGCTCAATTACTTCCTCGGACTGCAAGTCAAATAAACTTTGCAAGGAACATTCATCAGCCAGTCAAAATACACAAAGGATATGCTGAAGAAGTTTGATCTTGACAACGTCAAACCAATCAGCACTCCCATGGCTCCTACAACCAAGCTGGAACCTGATTAAAGCAGCAAACCTGTTGACCAACGTAAGTATCGAGGTATGATCGGTAGTCTACTTTATCTAAGTGCTAGTCGTCCCGATATCATATTTAATGTTTGTTTGTGTGCTCGCAATCAAGCTAGTCCTAAGGAATCACACATGTCCGTCGTTAAGCGTATCTTTCGATACCTTAAAGGTACTGTTACAGTAGGATTATGGTATCCTAAATCCACATCCTTTGACCTTATTGGTTATTCGGATGCTGGTTTTACGGGATGCAATGTAGATCGTAAGAGTATTAGCGGCACGTGTTATTTATTAGGCAAGCCTCTAGTCTCATGGTTTAGCAAGAAACAGAATTTTGTCGCACTATCCACAACAGAAGCTGAATACATCGCAGCTGGTCGTTGTTGTGCACAAATTATGTGGATGAAGTAAACCCTTGCAGACTATAACCTATCTTTTATGCACATTTCTATTTTCTGTGTGCAATAAATCTGACTAAGAACCCAGTATGTCACTCACGCACGAAACATATTAAAATTCATCACCACTTTTTTCGTGATCATCAATAAAACGATACTATAAATTTAGAATTTATTGACATTGATCATCAGCTAGCAGATTTCTTTACAAAACTACTATCCGAAGAGCGATTCAACTTTCTTTGTCGTGAATTAGGAATTTTGGATGAAACGGTTATTAATTAAATTGGCCTGCGTAAATAACAATTATGACATATCCTTATGGTGCCTTTGCTATGGGTACAAGCCGAAAGGGTCCTTCTGACAACAAGGCATAAAAGCCTAAGTGACACGGTGCACTAGTCTTCGGACTACTGCTAGCTGGGATCCGGCCCCTACAGCTATCCTATAGCTGTTTCATCGTAATGATCGCTGTCATAAATCCTTGTTTATTATATGGTTTAATTTCATTTGTAACTTAGTTATTTCAAAATTTTCTAAATTTAATTCAATTTATTCCATTCATTGTTTCTTTCACAATCACACTTTTGATTTTCATCAAACATTTACAAATACTCAATCATTAACATTCCATTTATTTTTTCTCAATCATTGGCCATTTTTATTTTTTTACTGTTTTGAGTTCTGGCCTCAGCACCCAGAACTAGGGCCGAACTCTGCCTCATACAGAGTTCGGGCCAAGTTCGGTCTTCTATTTCCAGAACCCTAGTGCGCTCTCAGCCTTCCATTTATTTTGATCCAATGGTCCAGGATTAACCCGACCAACCGACCCTACCTTCATATTTTGGGAATTCCCTTCTCCTTCTTCTCCATTGCCACCTCTAAACCCTCTCCAAGTTATTCTCTCCAAACCCTAACCCTAGTTCTCTCAACCCTTGGATCTTTCACTCTCTAAATTCAAGGAGCTTAGGTTTGGGGTTATCCTCTTCCATCTTCTCCTACTCTTTTGAGGTATACTCTCTTATTTTCTCCATCTCATATTTCAAATTCTTATCATTATCAATGGCACCTAGGTTGTTCAATAGGGAAAAGAGGGCTAGAACCGAGGGTGCTTCCTCATCGAACCCTCCTCCTCAAGATGTTCAACCCATTCATCCACTTTTTAATCCACCACCACCTCATGACCCCAACACATTCAATGAATAAATTTTTGTTTCATTGGAGGCCTCCAATGAATGGTTCAATGACTTTCGTTCTAGGAGTGTGTATGCGGGTCATCCTATCAATTTTACAATATTTTCTAGATATGATTCATTGTTCTATGACCTTTGTCTAGATGAGTTAGTATCTACATCGTCACTTATATACTTGAATTCTATCCAGATATTTTACTGTAATCTCACCTTTGACGACACACGAATCTATTCTAGTGTCGTCGGAATTGACATCACTTTTGATGATTTAGAACTTGCGGGATATCTCGAGATCCCGAAACCTAATTCCTGGGATAAACTTGTCGATGCACGCAAGTTTTAATTTCCTGATGGATCATCCCTTAAGAGTTTCAAGGATGATTTGTGTACTCCCAACACTCGTCCACGCAAGTTACTTGCTAAATTTCTCAACCCATATTTCTATGAACTTCATCGTATCATTTTCTCCACGATCTTGTCCAAAGCAGGATCGACTGATGAAGTTTCTTATTTTGAGATCTCTGTACTCTATCATCTTCACTTCCATGTCCCGTTCAACCTTTCGCGCACTATAATGGGCTGGATGATTAGTGCACGGAAGAGACCTCGATCATTGGTCTATGCTTTTTATTTGCCAATGGTCTTTCGTGCGTTCAATGTTCCTATTGATGAGTGCCAGTTCCTTCCAGCCCCTTCCTATTTGCCTAAGGCAAGACGGCTTCTAGAAGTTGTTGAGTCTCCTGCTGAGTCCAAGCATTCTGGGTCTGATGCTCAGGCTAATCTACCTGCTCTTGGGCAACCTGCGCCCGAGCCACCTGCTACTCTCGAGTCTATTCAGACCATGCTGCTCGATCACTTCATCTTGGAAGACGACCGCTGGACCCAGCTAGATTATCGCAC
Source organism: Iris pallida (assembly GCA_029216955.1). Classification (NCBI taxonomy): domain Eukaryota; kingdom Viridiplantae; phylum Streptophyta; class Magnoliopsida; order Asparagales; family Iridaceae; genus Iris; species Iris pallida. The sequence continues at coordinate 11,322,810 of JANAVB010012598.1, read as the reverse complement.
CACTTCGCAGATGAGTGCCATCAGTAACTCATTACATGACATCCGGTACACTATATCTCGGCATCCCACTATGCCCCTTCCTATGGAGCGGGATCCATCTTGCACCGGTTACCGTATCGACGACCTTTGGGTTATACGATATCTGGTTCCGGATAAGCTTTTGTGGATCATCGTCGTTGTGATACTGATCCATCTGACACCGTTAGACCATCTCGTGCTCCACGATGGATGTGGTTCTGTACCTGCTGCTGCTACTGCTGATAATCTTCTTTAGTTTTATGCTTTATGGACATGATTATGTAGTTTAATTTTATTATATGAGTACATTTTCAGTTTATGTGGATCTTTAGATTTTATCTGCAGTTATTTTATCTGCAGTTATTTTACTGTCGCTCGCCTTCACATGCAATTTGGATTCCCTTAGTGGTGGTTTGCTCATCTATTTTGGCCAAGAGCTGCTTCCTGTTTGCTGCTTGATCTGCTGGATCCGTTGATGGGATTTCCATTGATATCAATATATGGAAAAGTGAGCCATTATTTCTAACCGTCTTGTTCTAGCATTGTTGACCCATTACTACGCTATATCGGATAAGTCTTTCTATTCTAGTCAGAGGCGCTTGCGCTTCCTTCCTTCGGGCGCCTAACGGTCATCTCACTTTGTTCGCCTTCGGGCGCCTTCTCATCTTGGATTGGATTAGTGCCTTCAGTCAATGGGATGGGAAGGCCCTGGCTGCTACTCTGATATCTTAGCAGTGCTAAGTTAGGGGAGGAGGAATAGATTGATGGCAACGGATCAAAGGGTTGAGTGGATAGGGAAGTCTACTGCAATCATGAGAACGGATTGATTAATATGACATGCTATCCGGTCGGCTATCCATGTGTATAAGTATGATCTCACCACCACAGTGACATGTGTTGAAAACCGCTATTCAATTTCCACTTTGTGCATCCGGACCAGATAATGAGAATATATCCACATACAGAACACAAGATAACCTTCCGATTCTGATGTGCTTTTGTTCATACTAATTGGGCTTTCCTTTGCATGTGCTTTCCTGTTAATCCTTTATACAGTCTTCTGCATGTCTGTGTTGTGTTCATTTTGATAAATGCCAAAAATGGGGAGATCTATTTGATATTCATATTTCTATCATATTTTATATTTCTATCATATTGTGTCATATCTATGTTTTGGAGGAGATAATGTATATCAGGATAAGGCATACTAGTCTATGGGGAAGCTATGTTTATGGAGGAGCTATGATTACGGGGGAGCTACTGCATTCTATGCTTGTTTACCTCTTTCAACTTGTGTCCAGGTATGAACATTGAATATACAAATATCATTTTTGTTAATTATTAATATGGAGAAGATTGTTGACCCAAACTGGATCACAATCAACCAAATATTGACAAATTGACAATATGATACTTGTCATAATTTAATATGACACATTAAGATAGAACTCAGTGCAAGACGAACGTCGTCTCTCTCCTACAGCGCACTCATTTTCAGAGTCTGTACTATTTTACATTTATTGAGTCTAGCAAAATATAAACTGAGTAGCACTAGGTAATCTTGGCTTAAACCTTATCTCCCAAACAAATCCAAAGCTCCACCAAGCCAAACTTAGCCCACAAAGCCTATCTGAACATTCTGTCCTATGGAGACAGAGTTGGGCCGAACTCTGCCTCCACTAAGAGTTCGGGTCGAACTCTGCCTCCTAATTTTCAGGACCCTAATTTTCAGGGTTTGTTGTATTCTAGTTGTCCAACGGCCAGAAATTTGAATTTATGACACAGAATTCTGGCCGAATTCTACCTATCCCAACTAGTATAAATAGGCATTGAATTCTTTCATTTTCAATCATCCAATTATCTTTTCTTCTCTTCTCTATAAGTCTCATACAAGCCTTAACCTTCTCATCTACTAGCCACAAGCTTCCTAAGCCTAAAAGTGCTCAGTGCTATTCAGTTAGAAGTTTGTGCAAGAGTCCAGAAAGTCGCTTAGAAAATTCTAAGCTTTGCCACAGCGATCTTTGTAAGAAGTTGACGTGCTCTTCTGACGAAAAGGCACAGGGTGTAACTACTATTTCACAAATGGTGGATTTAATCCTGAGTTAGAGTTCTCAGGCCTGGACTAGTCCTCCACGAGGGAAACCAGGTTAAAACGACTGTGTTTGCGTATGCTCTCTTGACCTTTTTATTTTTGCATTTACTACTTTGATTATTTACTGTTGGTGAAAAAGGTTATTTTTATTTGATCATTATTGTTATAAATTCTATTCACCCCCTCTAGAGTTGCCTATCTGTTCTTCAATGTCTAGGATGGATTCCGCGGAATGCCACATCCGGAATCTTGAATGAAAATTTGTAAGGGTTAACAACTAGCTTGATTATCTAGATAATTGGGAGGGGAGATTCCCAGTTACATGCAAGCCCTTTGTTCCGACCCCAACCTGTATGGACTTGTAGCTATCTGTCATGATGAGCACATTTCTAGCGCACTGTCAAGTGATGCACCTCTTTTATGTCTATAGGATACATTTCTCCCGGGCGATGTATCCACCATTACTTTCTTTTGGCCTGGATAAGTCGGGTAGTCTGCAGGGTAGGTAACTGGATTATAATTTTGAAACTTGCATATGTTAGTAATTAGGATTGTGATAACCCTAGTTAGCTAATGTATAAAGCCGTACTCATTTTCTGGCCATGATTGATGGATCGATTCCGTTCCTGTCTTTTTTGGTTTCGTCTTGTTTCAATTTATCTTATTTCAGTATTTAGATTGCTGCTACTCATGTACATACTATTATTCCTGCTACATGCTTAGCTTCACTACTTATCGTATCAGCTCGATTTCATTACAGGCTCATATGTCAAGTTATCTTATATGTCTACAGGCCATTTCCTTACATCTTTCTAATTTTCTTTCATATACCCAGTAGTACATATTTTTATTCTTGTCTCTAACCCTACTAGTTTTTTTTTGCCAGATCTAGTTGAGGAGCCCGAGTTTTAGACATTCCACTCGATGGTGACCACCCGAAGCACCAGGGTGCTTGAGTGGGTGTTCTTTCTCTTACCCACACTTTTCTGTACTTATTCTTTTGAGGCGTTTAGCCACCGAGCACGTGTTTACCTCATGTTTTGGACATGGCATTTGGCCTACCAGCTTTGACATGATTGTATATTTTCTAAACTACAGCTAGAGCGATCATGTATGACTTAGTCTTGCTAGTTCTTTATTTTGTTTTACCAGCTTCATGATTATTTATATATTATAGTTTGGGAAGTTTCACTATCTTATATGCCCGATGATCATACTCTTATACATTACTTGTTTGTCTGAAATTGAGATATCTAGGATTATATGACCTAGGATCGATTGTTGGCTAGTATTAGTAACCCACATCTATACAGTTTATATGTATTTCAGAGTACTGGAGTATTTTGGTGTACGTAGCTGACCTGGTCCGTTTCTACTTGCCAGTATTCTGGTTCTGGGGCGTGACAATGGGTGCATACCATCGCGTATCCTTCGTAGTATATAACATATGTCATACGGCGCGTGAAACACACACAGCGTACGTTTTGGTACCGTAAAAGACCATACCGTAAATGACCCTATTATTTACGGTGCGTTGGAGAGCATCGTAAATGTTAATATACACGCCGTAAATGATCACAAATGAACGTCGTAATTGATTTTCTTACAAAATTTTGACAACCATTTACGGCATATTTAGTGTGCCGTAATTGCTCTTTCACGGCATACCTTTGGGCGCCGTAATAGATATTCCTGAATGATCAAATACGGCGTTTGCACGTCATAGTAGCTATTCCCGCAAGATCATTTATGGCTTTCATTTTGATGCCGTAAAAGATATTTTCGAGAAATTACGTTTACCACTTTGTGACCTATGTAGCGTATCATAAATGATCTTTGATGAATATTTCCGTCAAATTATTTCAATGGTAAACAAAGTATACAACATAGCAAAAATAAATTAGAAATAGTTGACTGACATATAATCCCATTCAAACTACAAAACTGGAACCTCCTTCAAATAAACCCTAGTACGTGAAATCATAAAAATTAATTGGATGCAGTAGCCAAAATACATTAATAGCAAACAAAAGTCAATGCCAAAGTATGTCATGCCATATTGATGAATGAGCTAGAAAAATTGTTGTAATACTGAATTAAGAACCATACAATTCAATACAAATTTTCTAAAAAATTATCGAGCTGAACAAAAAGTGTATATGTCTTCTATCACAAATTTCAGCTCAATTGGTTGCAGGGGAGAAGCTTCAAACACAATATACAGATATTGTTCGTTTGATTGATAACCTGCACAAACACAAAATGTGTTTTAGTTCATTGTATCCATTTAATCTATATATAAACACAACAACAAATATATATATATATATATATATATATATATATATATATATATATATATATATATATATATATATATATATATATATATATATATATATATATATATATATATTTTGGCCAACTACATATCCAAGTACTCTATTGCGAAGTACTCATATGCAATCAAGTGTTTGACATTATAGCTTTGTAAAACTTTACTACTGTAAGTAACATCACCAATGACATTGATCAGATGCTCTTGCAGGCTTATATATGAGGTGGCATCCCCTAAAATGCCAAATAGGTGTAGCTAAATTAATTTTTCATGCATAAGTTTAACATCCAAAGTCTTGTGTATTCCTTTCACAAAGTTTACTTGAGAAACACCAAGCACAGTTCAGAAAATTAGAGTAAAATATTCAAACGCTATATCTTATTTCCAAATAATGTGTATTATATGACCGCAACTTGTGCCTAATATCTAGAGCGATAACTAATATCCATGTACAATTTATGAGGCCAACCTAACCATCTTGCTCCTAAAATCTATGGCTTCTATAAAGCACAAACAAAAATTCAATAGGATCCCACTTTCAAACCCCTCAGTTTTGAGTGAACTTATTACACCTACGATGAAATTTACCTTTACAGATATCTGGGTGGATCTCCATACTTACTATTGAGAACTTGAGCAACTATAAATGAAGTGGCATCTAATAACATAGATAAAGCCAAAGGATTTTTCTTTACTTATTTTTTTTCACTCATTTCAGGCTAATTACTTGCATTTTTTGACCTACTTTGGTACTTGAACTCAATTTTTTAGTTGTCCTGATAAATATTGAGTTCAGAAAAATGGTTCGGAAGCCAGATGCATTTCGTTTCAGTTCAATGTCCATCAGGTTATAGTTAAACACATATTGAGGATATGTTAGGCAACACTAGTTCAGCTACCATTTACTTCAGGTTTTTTGATTTGAAACTATCAGAAGTGCCATCATCTAGTGGAAAAATCCAATCACCTACAGTTTAATTTTGATACATGACTTTGTTGATATTTTACTTTTGGTTTTCCCTTTTTCCTTTTCAAAGGCTTTACCCTTGGTTAGTAGAGGTAGCCCTTCCAGAAACTCTCTAGGGTGCAATGAAAGATTGGATTGAAGTGGGGTTTGGAAATATAGTTTTCAACCAGCAGATGAAGTGCCTCAGTTCTAACCTCATTAGTTGCGTCATTGCCCAAACCGAAAAGATATCCTAAATTTTTTCTCAATATGCCTATATATATATATATATATATATATATATATATATATATATATATATATATATATTTCAAGAGCATAACCCAATATACATCCTATAAGCCATCCAGAAGCTACAGACATGAAGAGAACGATCCTTGGAAATTGTGTAGTGACCATAAGACAAATAACACTCCAAAAGCAAAGTAAACAACACATAGCAGACTAAAAAATCCAATACATAGAAAAAGGTTAGATCGACATGCAGAGATCATGGATATTCACCAAGTCAGACATGTAGTGATAGAGACTACACTACATATACTCTCACAAAAGCAGTATACAGTCTTCTTATTTTGTAGCATATATATATATTTTTTTTCAATATCTAATGCATATATCTAAAATACTCTCCAAAGAATAGGCAAACAAAGAAAAGTCTTGATGCAAACTATATGGGTCACCAGTACATATATTTTAGGGGGAGTTTGGATGCGCAGGATCCAGATTAATAAATATGTATCCTTCAACGCCCATGATCTTTAACTATAGAGTATTTGCATGGAATTCAATAGACATTTTGTGGACAAATTATATACTTTAATCGGTTTATGAATGGTTATTTATAGAAATATTCAGCAGTAACGAGAACATGAGCGTATCATTTTCTCACTAAGGGAAGAAAAAGGTAAAGCCAACTAGAAATAATAACTGTCAGATCCAATTCTTCTTCATTGAGGAAGTAGTCAAATTACACTTGGCAGTCAAACCAATGAAGGTGATCTGATCAAAATCCTAACTGAACGACGAAACAACTCGCCACTTTCTACATTGCAAGCAATATGATCAAAAACTAGGTTGAGGACAACTATCCTTTAATTGATTTCTGATTAGCCCAATGGCCATTTTGACCAATATAAATCAACATGGTCAAGATTAAGGGTCAAAGATCATATGAACAATTAACGTGTGTATGATGTCTAACATACCATTATGTTTGCACCCTTGTGAGCCATGTCTTCAATTTAAGAACTCGAAATCCTTCTGAAATTGAAGATCACAAACATTGTTAATGTGAAACCTCTTATGCATATATGGTCGGGGACAACAGAAAAAATAAATCAAAGGATGTGCAGCGACCCCAAATCGACCAAGAACTCGACCATCCACTGCAAAATTGTGTACAGATTTGAGAATAATTATAAAGAAAAGAAAAGTCTTCCCCAAATTGACCAATAACTCGATCGGGCCAAAGAAAAAAGTCGCCCAAATCGACCAAGAACTCGATCGTCCACTCCCAAATCGTGCCCAATCCAAAATACTATGAAGATTCAAAAATAAGAAATAACAAGAGACAGAGAGATTCACGAATTATATCTAAAAATATTGATTAGATACAAAGATAGATCATCAATAGCTTCAAAAATCTTTACCTTCTCTGTCGTTCCTATTCCTCTGCTAGGATTGTTTCTTTCTCTGCCCTCCTTCTTCCTTATGCGAGGATTTTTTTCTTCTTTCTTAGGGTTTTTGGTTTTGGGTTTGGGAATATGTGACGAATGCTTTTATTCATTTTTATTGAAGGCAGGGGCGGGACTAGGAATTGATGAGAAGCGGGCGAGATTTTATTGATTTGTTGGAGCTAATTTAGAAACTGGCAGGATTTTATTAATTTTATGGCTCTAATCTTTTCATTGATTTTTTTTTATTTAGAGCAAAAATTGAAACAAAAATTTTAGGATCAACACATGACTAACTTCTATAAATTTCGTTTTAACATCTAACATTGACTTATCTATGAAAAAATATTATTAACTACCAAATTTGTAACATTTATCATGAATAGTTGTAAAAAAGAAAGAGGTTTGCAATATTTAAATATAAAACGTTGTTATCATCAATATTTTACTTTCTCACTAAAAAGGTTGTAAAAGATCTAACTTTTTACAATATTGTTAAAAAATGTTGTAAATAAAACGTTGTAAAAAAGATTTTTTTTGTTGTAGTGTTATCTCAAAAGTTTTCCATCGAGCCTGTGTCTAGTTCACATTTGATAGGATTTATTTTGACCAAATCCTCTCTGTTTTGAGAATAGGGTCTAGTTTTGAGGGCCACACCCTATCCGCACAAAATCAAGGGTCTGGATCCTGTTTGGATAAAAAGGGTTGGGTCCGGATCTGGAATCCATATAAGATAACAAATTAACTCAAAACTAATCCTGCACGATGTGCACATATGCACGTGTCATAAATAAATTAGAATGTTAATTTGCATAAACTTTGAGGGAAAGTTAATTTGGAAGGAGATTTTAGAGAAACAATTACTTAGGAAAAAGTTTCTTAGGATAATCAATTATAATATACACGGAGTGCACAAATGCATGCCGTAAATAAGTTATCATTCACGGCGCAAAAACATGTATGCCGTAAATACGTTTACAACGACGGGTTGCATATCAAATATGCCGTAACAAATACAAAAAATGACTCATTTACGGCACGCAGATTTGCGTGCCGTCAAAGCAAGTCATTTACGGCACATAGTAACTGTGTGTCGTAAATTGCATGTCATAAATGCTACATTTTTTGTAGTGATATAGTGTCGATAAATTGGGATTAAAAAGTTGAGTTATAGGATAACAATTAGTTAAATAACATAGAGTATAGGAAGGTATGATTAGAGAGGCATATGCAACCTTGTTGGCTATGCTCCAGAATCTGTAACTAGGTATGGAGCATGATCTTGCTTGTATTTGCTAGCCTATAAATATATGTAATGGCATCATTGGTGGCTACCACGATATTATCCTGTGGCTATCCGTTCTAGGTTATATTATGTTTTAGCTTGGCCAACTTTGGTATTTACAATGCATGTTCCCTGTGTAATCCCCATTTCTTAGAATTTTTGATAACCTAAGTGTCATAATATAAAGCCATAAGGTTATGGTTAGACATATTGTGTTGTTGGTTTGTCTCTATTGTAGTTTTTGCATTGTATTAGTTTACTTTATGTACTCATCCTTTAGATTACTACATGTTGGAGTGGGTGGGGTTCCCAACCTATGTGGAAAAGACCCCGGAGTGCGACGAGCACCGTCTGTGTGTCAGAGAAGCTCGGGGTGGTGACGAGGCCATTCGAAGACGAAGAAGAAGTTCGGGAGCCACAATTTTACATTCTGGAATAGGGGAGGCAGAGTTCGGGCCGAACTCTGCCCCCACACAGAGTTCTGGCCGAACTCTGCCTTTTGGTTCCAGAACTATTTTGGTTGCCAAACACAGTGTTCTGGCCGAACTCTGTGTCGTCGGGGCTGAAGCATTTTTCAGGGTGTTTAATCACCGTTGGATCGTATCCTACGGTCCAAGTTTTCCTGCGGATTAGGGGGTTTGTACATGGTTATTCCCAACCCTAATCGTTGTAGACAACATTAAAGAAAAATAGAGAGAAAATAGGTAAGAGTGCCATTGCAACTTTGGGAGAGAAGAAGGAGGATTGAAGGCCATTTTCGAAGGAGGATCGTGTTTGAGTAATTTCTACTCATCGTCCTTGTTCTTCGTAGCTTTGTAATCATTATTCTTGCTCCTAAGTGTTGTGGGGATCCGATTTGGATCGAAAGAAGTTTGTAGAGGGTGTACTCATTTATTTTATTAGTGAAGGCTTCTCAGGGTTGGACTCCGATCGTCCCGTGATTTTTACTGCAAGGGTTTTCCATGTCAAAAATTCTCTGTGTTTGCATGGTTTGTTTTGGTGTTTTGGTTCGTGCGTTGTATTGCTCGGTTCTCTCGCAGGTACTCTCTAGTTTGGGGAAAGGTTTTCGCGTTTCTTTTCCAACAAAGTGGTATCAGAGCCAGGTTCTGGAATTCAGAAGTGTGCCAGGAGTTGACAGGAAAACTAGAGAGGAGATATGGATGCGAAGCCGGTGCGCATGGTGAACCTGAACGGCACCAACTATCACTATTGGCGGAGCAAGATGAAAGATTTGCTATTTGTCAAGAAGCTGTATTTGCCCGTATTTGCATCCGAGAAGCCCAGTGATAAATCCGAGGAGGACTAGAAATTCGAGCATATACAGGTGTGCAAATATTTTAGACAGTTCGTTGACGAGAACGTATATAATCATGTTGCCAATATTGAGCACGCGAAGACGTTATGGGATAAGCTGGAGTCTTTGTACGCGAAGAAGACCGGGATAAACAAGTTGTTCCTGATCCGAACGATGATGGGTCTGCGGTACAAAGATGGGGCGTCTATTACAGATCACTTGAGTGATTTCCAAGGCGTGGTTGACCAGTTGTCTTCGATAGAAGTCAAGTTCGACGATGAGGTTCAGGGACTATGGCTGCTGTGTACATTGCCAGACTTGTGGAAGACGGTACGAGTATCTATGATCACTTCTGCTCTAGAGGGCGTGGTCAGTCTGGAGTTTGCCAAGAGCGGGGTGCTGAATGAAGAGATGCGAAGACGTTCTCAGGGCACTTCATCCACTTCCCACCACTCAGAGGTATTAGTTTCAGAGAGACGCGAAAGGGGCAAAAGCAGGGGTCCAGGTGGTGGCAGAGACAAAAGCAGGAAGAAGACCAAGGGTCGGTACGAGGACTCGGAGTGTTACCATTGTGGCAAGATGTCACACCCCAGAACTAGAATACTGGAGAGCGGGGGCAGACATAGCCAGCTACGTATATTGAAATGGATTCCATCTCGCTATACGGTCACGGCTGTCTAGATACATGAGGGTTTACTACAAGCCAACAGTCTCCTATGGTCATGAACAAGCCTATTGTCTCAATCACAAGCAAGTAAATAGATGTTACAAGATGTATGATCATTAAATATACAATAATAAGGCATCCCAAATATTACATATTCAGCTGATCATGAAGCTAGTCGTTACAAAATGTTAGGACTAGCAAGAGTTTAGTCATACATGATCAACCCTAGGATCTGTCAATCATGTTACAGCCCGTAGGCAGACAGTAAGTAAAGTACAATCGAGCTAAACAGGTGCTCGTCGGCTAAACGCCTCAAAAGAATATTTTTACAATAAAGTGGGAGATCAAAAATAAACCCACTCGTTGCCAGGGTTCCGTCTAGTGGCCACCATCTGGCTGGAAGGTCGGTAGATCCTCTGGAGCTGCTCCGAAATCTGGCCACACAAAACCAGCTGGGTCAGACCCCAGAAAGAGCATGTGCCACAAAGGAAGCTTCACTTAGGAACTAAAACCAGCAATCAGCACAAGATATAAATAAAAGTAAGAACTGGAAATAAAAAAAATACATCAGGATGATATACGACGAGATAACCATGGAACTATTCAGATAACCAGGTTACAACCCGTAAACCAAACAAGGACCGGGGTTGTAACCCTTTGTCTGAACAGAACTTGGAATTCTTACCATTTATCGGTAAAATAAATACAGGCATTCTGGTCATGCAGAAATCTGGAACAGGATCAGGGCAAGACTAGACTGGTTAGACTCCATTCAATCATTTCACGGCCAAGCAAGAACTACGGCTTGATACTTTAACTAACTAGGGTTGTCACAAGCCTAATTACTAACAAGATGCAGTGAGATTATTCCACAGCCACAAGCCCTGCAGACCATCCAGGTTACCCAGGTCGAAAGATTAGGGTTGAATTCGGGTGGGTACATCGTCCAGGAAACGTATGTACCCTTAAGTAGCTTGAAGGGTGCAACACATGACAGTGTGCTGGAAATGTGCCCTACTCGACGGCAGGTTACAGATCCCAGGCGCGCCCAGGTAACGGGATTGCCTGTAGCTGGAAAATCTCTTCATGACTAATGTGTTAATCTAGTTATTAACCTTAGTCCATTTCAATAGGTACTCCTGACCGTGGTACTCAGGAGTCCCCTCCTAGACATGATGCAAGACAGGACTGGATTATTTGTACAAGCACAATCACCCACGGTGTCCAGGATTAATTATACAAGTCATGTCATGTCAGGTAGCCGTCGCAACAGCTTACCAGATATATCATGTCAGGTTTATCATGTCAAGTGTTCTTGTCAGGAGTACGCCACGACGGGCCACTATCAGGTCATGTCAGGTTTTCTTGTCAAGAGTGCACCACTACGGGTCACTATCGTGTCATGCTCAGGTACCATTTCCAAACATATTAAACAAATCCATGATTATCAAGTTCATGACAAAAGGCGTAAGGATATAAAATGGACGTAAAATATCTAATAAAATATTAATATTCAGGGCTATAGAAGAGTCATACGGCTAAGTCATATGCGGTCAGGGAAGGGTAGACTTATGCGGCCCAATTAGGAGAGCGCATGCGGCCAGGGTCACTGGATCCCATGCGGCTAAGACAAGGGGGCGCATGCGGTCAGGAAGATAGGAAACTCATGCGGCTGGGGGAATGGGTCTCATGCAGCTAGCTGGCCAATCAGGTACATGCGGCCGGGGGGAAAAGTGTGGTTCCATACGGCTCGAGAAGAAGCAACCCATACGGCTGCGGGGGAAGGGAACCATATGCGAATCAGAAGGGAAGAGTACTCATGCGGCTGCGGGGAGTAATGCCTATGCGGTTGGGAGCAAGTGTGCATATGCGGCTTGCGAGTGTTGAGTTCATACGGCTCAGGGTAAAGTCCTCATGCGGCTGGGTCAAGCAAGTCTCATGCGGCCAGCGAGAATGGCGCATGCGGCTGCAGAGTTCAGAACTTATGCGGCTGAAAATTGAGTGAGTTATGCGGCCAGATGAGTTCGGCCCTCATGCGGCTCAAGTACTTCCAGCCATGCGGCTGAAGAGAACACTTACCGCATGAATATTCATGTGGTCAAGTCAAGCACTGTTCATCTTCTCCAAAATTTTAGAGAAGAAGAACACCATGAGAGCCAAGTCCTCAAGCTCCATAACTCCATCATCCGGAGCCTAAATCCGAACTTCCATAGGTCAAAATAGGGTAGAACGAAATTCTCTACAACATGGAACCATCAAAACTAGGAAATAACAAGATTAAGTAGATCAAAACCCAAAAAATCCGAAAATAATGCAAACTTAGATCTACAAGAATCTAGCCATGGAAATTGGAAAAGCTAAGTACTAAAGTGCTTTATAATGTAGTAAAGAAGAGAATGGAGCAATAAAATCAGAGTTCCTCCATGAAGCAAGTTGTACTTGCCTAGACCTCTCTCTTCTCTCTCTGGTAGGTAAGGAAGTAATGGGGAAGAAGAAGATAAGTAATGAAGAGAGAGAATAGAGAGAATGGATTAATAAATACAATGGTGGTGGTAGGTAGGGGTTCACATTGGTTCATATTGAACCAAAGAAAATCGAGCCAAGCCGAACCAACCCGAAGAAATAACCAAGCCAAGCCAAGAAGGAATTAAGCAAGGAAATCATACAATACAAGAATAAAATACGTACACGTATTCCAAGAATACGTGATACGAACCACAGGCATTACACAAGAAGGGCCACATCAAGCGAAATTGTTTCGCTTGAAAGAGAGAGAAGAAGGGCGACAAGGGGAAGCAAGATGAGAATACTACAGCGACGACCTCGATACATGAAGGCGATGCGATCGTCGTAGGTGATAAGGTTATCACAAATCTCGCCTGTGACGATAATTCTTGGCTGGTGGACTCAGGGGCTTCAGCTCATGTATCTCACAACAGGGTACTATTTGCCACTTACACAACAGGCAACTATGGAGTGTTAAAGATGGGCAATGGAGATGTGTCGAAGGCGGTTACCGTTGGAGATGTGCATTTGAGAACGAAAACGGGTGCAGTTCTTATTCTCAAAGATGTTCGTCATGTCCCTGATATCCGTTTCAACCTGGTGTCGGTTGGAAGGTTGGATAACGAGGAATTCTTCAGTCTCTTCGGGAATAGTCAGTGGAAGCATTCCAGAGGTTCGATGATGATTGCCAGAGGAAGCAAGAAGTCCGGTCTCTACTATATGGAGGGGGGCACACAGGGGGCATATGAGGTAAACGCAGTCAGTGATGCGTCCATCGAGTTATGGCACAGGCGGCTCGGCCATATTAGTGAGAAAGGGATGAGCTACTTGGTGAATAGGAAGGTAATTCCAGGGCTCAAGTCTACAATATTGGAGAAGTACATGCACTACTTAGCTGGGAAGCAAAATAGGGTGTCTTTCCAAAGTCACCCAAGTATAAGGAAACCGGCGTTGCTCGAGTTGATTCACTCGGATGTCTGCGGTCCTATGAAGGTAAAATCTATTGGTGGTGCTTCTTACTTTGTAACTTTTATTGATGATTGTTCCAGGAAGGATTGTGTCACGCCCCAGTACCAGAATACTGAGACAGACTAGGCCAGCTACACCGTATGAGGTATATAAACCTCACACGACGATCGTAGCTGTCGAGAGACAAGGGGTGCATGCTACAATCAGGTCTCCTATGGTCCCACAGAGCATCTATGTCTCAACCAATCAAAATAAGAAGCAGAAAATAATGATCATATAAGACAAAGCAGTAAGGCGTCCCCGATGCTTCATCAAAATGATTCATGAGCCTAGCTTTTACAAAAGATGAGCTAGTACCGAGAGCCAATAGTACATAACTATAGTCAGCTGCAGTCTGATTTAATTACAATTATGCAAAGGAAACCTAGTGTCCAGAACTGCCGGCTAAATATGTGCCGGTGGCTAAATGCCAAGTACAAAATAGAAGATCTCAGAGCGGTGAAGAAGAAACCCACTCATGGTCTCTGGCGCCCATACTCCTCGTGTGCACCATTGTTCGGGCAGAAAGCTGGATCCTCTGGAGCTGCTACGGGATCTGGCCAAACAAAACCAGCGGGGTCAGGCCCCGAATAGCAAGTACCACAAGGGAGCACAAAAGAGTGAGATAAAACCCAATGATTAAAATATGACCTGATTCACGAGTTATAGGCTTATACCATATCATCGAGACAATACGACACCCTTACAACCAAACAAGGACAAACGGTGCCAATATCGTGCCGAGATAAGATATATCCTATAACCATGGGCAGGTAAAAGGGCTTCTGATTGCGACTTCGGTTCATAGCCTATCGCAGCACAATAGCCTAACCCAACAACCAAACAAGGACATGGGTTGGACCACGCACCACGATAGTCCATGTTCCTCAGTTGTTAACAGAAGAGAACATATCACAAACAAGTCATCTTACAAGCGGCCAATCATTCCTACGGCTTTCTATGATTCGTCTGCATTATCCCAGTAATGCAATATATAGGAATCCTCAGATCGTGTCAACCCAGCAGGGCTAGCCAAACCATATAATATACGTATACACATAGCACTTTAATTATGCACCGGTCCCCCGTAAGGCCACCGTGCTAAAACATATAACACATAGCACGTAGGAGTCGGATATGGTCATCCACTATAGGCGGATGAAACTGTATCCGTGGCGACCAACCCGACAGGTCAGGACAGGACCTGGGGTGGCCAGTATGGCACGATCTCGCGATTCTTCCCACCCAATGCATCTACTAAGTTAAGTTTCTTAGATTAACCCTATCTTGATATGGAATTACATGTCGTGGTCACATGGTCATCCTCCTATATGTCGTACCATAGTACGCGGACCCTAAGTATGAATCCACATCGGCCCGATCTAGATCCATGCTTAGTGTAATGCTTTAAATAACAATCAACATACCACGACACTATTACTGACCAATTACCATAACTGTGCTGGAAGGTACACATGTATTGACATATAACACGAATGATCACTTAGCATGTAGAGTCACACCTCAGTGCACTCATTAAATAGCACCGCAGTGCATACTAATATTGCATCTCAATACACACTTAGAATAGGTACCAGCACGTATACAGGTAATCAGGTCAGGAACATGGTCAAGTCAGGAAGTCACTCGGACTCCTCGTGATATAAAAGTCACATGTGAATTCAGGTTAAAGTGAGACATGAAGATCCTTGAAGCCAATACAAAGATCTACAACTTCTATGTTGGGAGTTTTTTCAAGATTCTAGCTACAAAACAACTTAAACAGGCAAAAATAGTGAAATAGAGCAACTCCGGCGCATGGAATTCCTGCTCCATCGGCGCATGGGATTCCTGCACAATCGGCGCATGGGATTCCTGCACAATCGGCGCATGGGATTCCTGCACCAATCGGCGCATGGGATTCCTGCACCAATCGGCGCATGGGATTCCTGCACAATCGGCGTATGGGATTGCGTTGCCGGGACTTCACAGCGCATGGCCTCCCGGCGCATGGCCTCTCGGGCGCATGGGGGTCATCGTCCCCAAACAGCAAGTTCAGCCATGAAAGTTCCGAAAACTTGCCATGGCCATAACTTCCTCAACCGAAGTCGAAATCAAGCGAAATAAAAGCCAAAACTGAATGAAATTGAATTCTCTAGAACATAGAACCATTAGTTTTTGAAAAAAAACCAAGTTTGATAGATCAAAACTATGGAAATCCATAAAACCTTAGTTATAGAAACTTAGATCTACACCAAACTAGCCATTAAAATCAAAAACTCCAAGAACTAAACTTGTAGAGAATGAAGAGAAGAACAATATAGACAAATAATATCTAAGAAAAATCAAGAAATGAAAAATGCAAGAATCTCTCCATTTGGTGCAAGATGTACTTGCCTATTGGTTGGGAGGAAAAGAAATGAAAAGAGTGAATGAGGAGAGAGAGTGTGGAAGAGAATATATATAGGGGTTGGGTTGACTCAAAGAAACCCTAAGCTTAAGCATGCTCTTCACCATGTGGCTAATGACATGTTAAAGGCTACATGATACAACTAATTAAATTAATTAAAAAATCCTAACCACAACACGGTTCAAAAATCCTATCATCGAAACAGTGAACCATACCTACAACCAAACATGGACAAGGGGTGGCATACTAATCCGCGACGAAATACTGTTCCATGCCATGGCTAGTTACAAATACATGATATATGTAATAAAGATACAGGTGCCAGATACCATATACATAAAAAATCAAAAATTTACGTTTTCCGGGAATGGGGAGTGACATCTCTACCCTCCTTAGAAAAATTTCGTCCTCAGAATTTCGATAAGGCTAGTCGAGCACGCTCTCAGATCATAAAATACACTCATGACATATAGCAAGAACAATTATCAAACAACACATGGCACATGAACAGTTTTAAGGAAGCAAGAATAATTAAGTCAGAGCACAAACAATAATCATACCCTAGAAGGAAATGATCGGAGACATACGAATAAAATATGCCTCTCAAGTCAGGTAGGAATTCGTCCTCGAGGTCCTACACTGACACCCAAAGTGGACAAGGGTCAACGCTTGTGATAAGTCGGTACCAATGACTAAATCAAGAACGAGACTCTGCCCAGGACGTACTCTCGTAATCAAGACACATGATGAATATCACGTATCACATGATACGAGAGCAGATGAGTGGGACGAGAAAGTCGTCTTCACTCTTCGAATATAAAACTCAAGGAATTATAATAAATAATACTCAAAACTTACCCAAAATCTGACCGCCTTCAGCCAACCTCTGCTATAATACTCCAAATTCTTCTTGCCTTTGTCCCTGGCTTTCTTGGCCCTGCTGTCCAACCTGATGTTGCGCTTGTCGGTACATCTGAGCTTGCATCGGTAATGGGCGCTGGGCTAGTGGCCTTACTGCTAGTGCTGGCCCTTGATACGGTGCTACCTCTGGAGCTGGCAACGCCGGAAACTGTTGAGCTGGCCCTCCTGGCCTCTACATCATAGGACAATTGGCAATCCAATGGTCTGGACTGTCACACCTCAAGCATAATCCATTAGCTGAATGACACACATCCCTAGTGTGCCCTCCCTTACCACAATAAGTGTAACCCACTGGTACTTCCTGACGCTGCTGCTGGTTCCTCTGTTGCTGTTGTCGAACTGGTGCAGTCACAATTGTCGTGACTGGTACTACATCACGAATACGGATGCCAGGTACTGGTGCTGACGTCCGAGGTACTGCTCCTCCCCCAACACTCTGCGTATGAGACCTCTTCTGGCCCCCAGTCCTTGTTGATAACCTTTGAATAGTAAGCTCGTGCCTCCGAGCCGCCGTCAATACTGCATCGAATGTCTGGTAGTCGTGCCCCTCGACCAGCTATAAAAATCTCTAGGTGAAGTCCCTGCTGGAACCTCATTGCTCTTTCTGGCTCTGTCGCCACCATCATCCGAGCAAACCTACTTAACCTGCAGAACTCCGCTGCATAACCATCCACCGTCTTATCAGCCTGCTTGAGACTGAAAAACCTCTGTTGTAGCTCATACCGCACTACCATGCCAAAGTACTTGGCCTTGAATCTGGTACTGAAGCTATCCCAGGGAACAGGACGCCTCATTCCAACCTCTTCTGATGTCCACCAATCGCGGGCGAGATCCTGAAGCAATAATCTGACTTGGTCAACCTTCTCTTCTGCTGGAACCTTTGTTGCAGTCAATATGGCCTTTGTATCCTGAAGCCAAGCATCCGCCGTGATGGCATCCTCTGTGCCGTCAAAATATCTCGGGTTAAGTCGACAAAACCTTCCGGACGCTCATGAATCATTCCTGATACTTCTCTCAAGGGCTATTTGCAACCCCTGATTCTGTAGCACATTCTGTTCTTGCTGTCGGGTTTGTTGTTGCTGTTGGGCTGCCATCTGGCATTGCTGGGTCTCCAATAACCCTTTAATAATCTATAATAGTGCCGACGCATCTAGTGCTACTAGTACTACCGGTATCACTGGAGGTACGGGATCCTCTGGCCTCTGTAGCTCAATTGGCTCATGCTCGGTAACATTTTCGATGTGAATCTGTCCAGGTAGAGGGGCTCCCCCTTGTTGATCTCCAACTGGTCCCTGATCTACTGGATTCTCTCCCATGTCGGCTCCTCCAATAGCCGAGAGTGATGTGACCCTAAAGGAAAGGATACAAGGTATCAAAAGACAGGACGGGAAAGAATTGAGGATGACAATCAAGTTAGCAATCAAGGTAGGAGAAAGAGGAAATGAATCAGGAGATCAAGGGGAACATGTTTTGATTGAGACTCCTATAATCGCAACACCCCACAAGTCTAAAAAACAGACCTGCATGGGCCACCACTAAAACCTTGTCATGCCCCAGTACCAGAATACTGAGACGGACTAGGCCAGCTACACCGTATGAGGTATATAAACGTCACACGGCGATCATGGCTGTCAATAGACAAGGGGATGCATGCTACAATCAGGTCTCCTATGGTCCCACAGAGCATCTATGTCTCAATCAATCAAAATAAGAAGCAGTAAATAATGATCATATAAGACAAAGCAGTAAGGCGTCCCCGACACTTCATCAAAATGATTCATGAGCCTAGCTTTTACAAAAGATGAGCTAGTACCGAGAGTCAATAGTACATAACTATAGTCAGCTGCAGTCTTATTTAATTACAATTATGCAAAGGAAACTAGTGTCCAGAACTGCCGGCTAAACATGTGCCGGTGGCTAAATTCCAAGTACAAAATAGAAGATCTCAGAGCGGTGAAGAAGAAACCCACTCATGGTCCCTGGCGTCCATACTCCTCGTGTGCACCATTGTTCGGGCAGACAGCTGGATCCTCTGGAGCTGCTACGGGATCTGGCCAAACAAAACCAACGGGGTCAGGCCCCGAATAGCAAGTACCACAAGGGAGCACAAAAGAGTGAGATAAAACCCAATAAGTAAAATATGACCTGATTCACGAGTTATAGGCTTATACCATATCATCGAGACAATACGACACCCTTACAACCAAACAAGGACAAACGGTGCCAATATCGTGCCGAGATAAGATGTATCCTATAACCATAGGCAGGTAAAAGGGCTTCTGATCGCGACTTCGGTCCATAGCCTATCGCAGCACAATAGCCCAACCCAACAACCAAACAAGGACATGGGTTGGACCACGCACCACGATAGTCCATGTTCCTTAGTTGCTAACAGAAGAGAACATATCAAAAACAAGTCATCTTACAAGCGGCCAATCATTCCTACGGCTTTCTATGATTCGTCTGGATTATCCCAGTAATGCAATATATAGGAATCCTCAGATCGTGTCAACCCAGCAGGGCTAGCCAAACCATATAATATACGTATACACATAGCACTTTGATTATGCACCGGTCCCCCGTAAGGCCACCGTGCTAAAACATATAACACATAGCACGTAGGAGTCGGATATAGTCATCCACTATAGGCGGATGAAACAGTATCCGTGGCGACCAACCCGACACGTCAGGACAGGACCTGGGGTGGCCAGTATGGCCCGATCTCGGGATTCTTCCCACCCAATGCATCTACTAAGTTAAGTTACTTAGATTAACCCTATCTTGATATGGAATTACATGTCGTGGTCACATGGTCATCCTCCTATATGTCGTACCATAGTACACGTACCCTAAGTATGAATCCACATCGGCCCGATCTAGATCCATGCTTAGTGTAATGCTTTAAACAACAATCAACATACCACGACACTATTACTGACCAATAACCATGACTGAGCTGGAAGGTACACATGTATTGACATATAACACGAATGATTACTTAGCACGTAGAGTCACACCTCAGTGCACTCATTAAATAGTACCGCAGTGCATACTAATATTGCATCTCAATACACACTTAGAATAGGTACTAGCACGTATACAGGTAATCAGGTCAGGAACATGGTCAAGTCAGGAAGTCACTCGGACTCCTCGTGATATAAAAGTCACATGTGAATTTAGGTTAAAGTGAGACATGAAGATCCTTGAAGCCAATACAAAGATCTACAACTTCCATGTTGGGAGTTTTTTCAAGATTCTAGCTACAAAACAACTTAAACAGGCAAAAATAGTGAAATAGAGCAACTCCGGCGCATGGAATTCCTGCACCATCGACGCATAGGATTCCTGCATAATCGACGTATAGGATTCCTGCACAATCGGCGCATGGGATTCCTGCACAATCAGCGCATGGGATTCCTGCACTAATCGGCGCATGGGATTCCTGCACAATCGGCGCATGGGATTCCTACACCAATCAGTGCATGGGATTCCTGCACAATCGGTACATGGGATTCCTGCACAATCGGCGCATGGGATTCCTGCACAATCGGCGCATGGGATTGCGTTGCCGGGACTTCACAGTGCATGGCCTCCCAGCGCATGGCCTCCCGGGCGCATGGGGGTCATCGTCCCCAAACAGCAAGTTCAGCCATAAAAGTTCCGAAAACTTGCCAAGGCCATAACTTCCTCAACCGAAGTCGAAATCAAGCGAAACAAAAGCCAAAACTGAATGAAATTGAATTTTTAGAACATAGAACCATTAGTTTTCAAAAACAACCAAGTTTGATAGATCAAAACCATGGAAATCCATAAAACCCTAGTTATAGAAACTTAGATCTACACTAAACTAGCCATTAAAATCAAAAACTCGAAGAACTAAACTTGTAGAGAATGAAGAGAAGAACAATATAGACAAATAATATCTAAGAAAAATCAAGAAATGAAAAATGCAAGAATCTCTCCATTTGGTGCAAGATGTACTTGCCTATTGGTTGGGAGGAAAAGAAATGAAAAGAGTGAATGAGGAGAGAGGGTGTGGAAGAGAATATATATAGGGGTTGGATTGACTCAAAGAAACCCTAAGCTTAAGCATGCTCTTAACCATGTGGCTAATGACTTGTTAAAGGCTACATGATACAACTAATTAAATTAATTAAAAAATCCTAACCACAACACGGTTCAGAAATCCTATCATCGAAACAGTGAACCACGCCTACAACCAAACAAGGACAAGGGGTGGCACACTAATCCGCGACGAGATACTATTCCATACCATGGCTAGTTACAAATACATGATATATACAATAAAGATACAGATGCCAGATACCATATACATGAAAAATCAAAAATTTACGTATTCCGGGAATGGGGAGTGACAGATTGGGTCTATGCCTTAAAGACCAAGGATCAGGTGCTGCCTACTTTCAAAGAATTTCAGGCCTCTGTTGAAAGAGAGACTGGCAAGAAGTTATTGTGTGTTCGGTCCGACAACGGCGGCTAATACATTGGTCCCTTTGATGCTTATTGCAGAGAGCAAGGGATACGACACCAGAAGACTCCTCCTAAGTCACTTTAGCTCAATGGTGTAGCGGAGCACAAGAACAGGACACTGATGGAGAGGGTACGGTGTTTGCTGTCAGAAGCAAACTCGACGGACAGTTATTGGGGTGAGGCTCTTCTCATAGCTGCTTATGTTATTAATTTGTCTCATAGTGCTCCTTTGCAGGGTGATGTGCCTGACAAAGTATGGTACAGCATAGAGTCGTCATACAATCACTTGCAAGTATTTGTCTGTAAGGCCTTCGTATATGTATTGAAGGACCAGAGGACCAAACTTGAGCCGAAGACGAGGCGATGCGTCTTTGTCGGCTACGGTCGGGATGAGTTTGGCTATAGACTCTACGATCCGGTGGGAAGAAAGCTCTACAGAAGCAGGGACGTAGTATTCGTTGAAGATCAGACCATGACCAACACTCAGGATTTCGAGACGACTTCTAAGGCTGAGAAATTGCCTGAGTTAGAGTCATTTCGCTTCGAACAGTTTCCAGAGGATATCGTAGAGGATCCAATTATGGGGGGCCAGTACATGGAGTTGCTTCCAACCTTGATCATCAGCATGCTGAAGGTGGTTAGGGTGTCCCTCAGGAGGATGAGCATACCGGGGAGGCAGTTTCTGAAGAGGAGGAGGCCGTTGGTATACAGCCAACACCAGTGGCTCCATTGAGAAGGAGCAACAGAGATCGTCGACCATCTACGAGATACTCATCGGGTGAGTATGTGCTATTGACTGACGGGGGAGAGCCCAAAAGTTTTGCAGAGTGTAACTCCCTGGATCATTTTGGTAAATTTTGAGATTTTAAATTCCCCTCTAATTACCTTTATTTCTAAATGTTATTAACTATTGACCATATTTCTAAATATTATTTAGATACTACTTTAGATACTACTTGATCCGCATTTAATCCTCAATTACTAAAGCCTGATCCAAATCATTGTTAACTAGATTCAATTAATACTTAATATTATTTATAAAGATTGTCACTATTTTAGCTCTAGTAATTAATTAGGTTTTTACCAGCCAGTTACTACTCAATTATTGTTAATTAGTTTTTTAGTTGTTAACAGTTAATTAATTACAGATTTCAATATGGCTATGAATTACTACTGATTTTATTCCTAATTATTAATTAGTTAGTCGAGTAACTATTTCAGTTGCAAATCTGTTATAAATTCTAATTCCTGCCCTCAGATCTGTAATTATTTACAATACTGCCACTGTCCCAAATTAGGGAGCACCCCCAGATCTACACTCATTTACAACTTTGCCACAGATTATTTTAATATAAATTTATACGATTCCTAAAGTTCTGACACAGCACTGTCAATGTCCAATCACACCCTCACTGTCCTTTCTCACTTCTCGAGAGCCACTGCTCCATCGGAGGGACGAAGCGCCACCACCGCCAGCCATCATCGGTTGCCGTGGACTTTGCCAGAAGATCGTCGGGTCACCACTACCCCATTGATACGACCAGTCGGAGACGACAACGCATCACAACGCCTCTCCAGACAGCACCATCACCAAGAGCTTTGACATCTCCGCCTCGTCACTCCGGTCCGATCATTCCATCACCGTCGTCCATGCTCGGCCTCGACCTCAACCGTCTCTCTCCGACGCAGCTAGTCAGATCCGGCCTCCGCCACTTTTTGGCGACTGGATCTGACATTTCTTCCACCATGGAGCGACGTCGGGTTCGTCTTATAGGCCACCGTCGACATCTACGCTCTGCGCCGCCTTGGAGGTCACACCGACGCTTCGATCCTTGCGTCGACGCCTCGGGAGTTGTGCTGCCCTTCGAAGACTGTGCCACCGCTTCGTAGCCCGTGCCGACTCCTCAAGAGCCGAGGAGCCACCGACTGGAGCTGTTACTCGCTGTCGGGAACTCGATCCACCGCCGAAGCTCAGATCCTCCGCTGCTCGTCCTAATCGGCCGGATCTGAGCACTGTCCTCCCAGAACTCGTCGACACCACATCGAGCCGCCTCACCGGAGTTGCAGCATCGGTAAGCCCCGCCCCGATCTCTCGAACCCCTCTCTTCTTGCTTCGGTGTTAATATTTTTCTAGGTTTTTGAGTTTCAGGATTAGGGTTTCTATGTGCATGTTTAGCTGAGAGTAAAAATTAGGGTTTCGAGTTTAAGACTAGGGTTCTCGAGAAGGAAAAGGTGGACTTACGGTTAGGGTTTGTTGGAACACTTGTGAAAGAAGAAGATGAGGAGTGAAGAAGAGTCGGCTATGACTGGGAGTGAATAGATTAGAGAGGAGAGAGAAGAAGAAATGGGTTTTATGTTAGGTTTGAGAATAGCTGGGCCGGGTTGGTATAGTATAGGCTGGTGAATGAGAAAGAAAGTTTTTGTTGGTTATCATTTCTTTGGCTTTGTCGGCTATTCTTTTTGGTTGCCTTTTGAATGGAGGGCTGTGTACCCCTAGAAAACCGAGGAGCCAGCCTGACTCTTCGAACCTCGAGAGGCCACGTCTACATGGCTTTGTGAGTGCCTCTTCGAAATTGGAAGGCTGGGTTATTAGCAGTGTTAATATTTGATTTGTGGCTAAATTATGGGTTTGTTAGTAGGTTATGGGCTGGGTCGGGCTAGAAAGTGAAGGCTGGTTCTGGGTTTAGGATTTTTGGGCCAGGTCAGTGGGTTAATGCAGGAAAAAATAATAATAATAATATTTTTGGGCTGAGCCTAGGGAGCAATAGGTTTGGACTTGCTGAATTTAAATTCTCTAGTTAATTTATATTACTATTGTTGTTAGCAATCTAATTAATAATTTAGTTAATTAGTATATATTTAATTAATGTTGTTTAGTTAAATTTTAGATAAACAATTTTCTTGTATATTAAGTTAATGATAATTGTATTGACCTTAACAATATTTAGAATAATAGTATTGTTAATATTATTAATAAATTGCTTTCGTTATCAAATTGTCATTAGATATTTTAATGTTCTTTTTAAAGTATAGGTTTTATTACAATATAATGTTTATATTTTATTTTAGTATGCATATTACTTGCTAAGCTTATAGTTAGCTAACAACTCTACATATATTTTTCTACAAAGAATTATTTACAAAATATTAGATAAATCATATTATCAATATTTTATAAGTTAGTTTGTAGGTATTTTCTAAAATGAGAATTTTGTTAATATAGTTCATAGTATCTTTCTAATAAATAATTATCAAAGCTGTAATATATTTATTTTCTAAACACAAATGATTTCTTACTAAAGATAGTTTAAAAGTATTTTCCTAGAAACCTTATTTTGATCAAGCTAGTACATATGTATAGCTGGTATATGGTTAGTAGCATTGTCAACTTGTTAACAATAATTAGCAAATATCCTTTAAAACCCTAATAATTTGTACCAAAAATTAACAGGTGAACATCTATGCAGTACTACTCCCGTGCTTCCAAGGCGAGGCAAGTACACTGACTCGACTTGTACTCTGTATTTCTGTCTTACCTTCATGTGCCATGTTCTCATATCGGACACAAAAAACACACGATTGTCTTGTACATTGTTCAACGCTTGTGAGTCATTATTTATTGCGGGATTGGGGGAAATATTAGCTTTTGTGTGACCACACCCAACATAGATATTGTGGATAGCCTAATTGAACACTTCACGTACGATAAAGCCGTACCTTGTAGAATTGATTGACTCATTGACTCATTGATTGATTGTGCTCCTAAGCCGGTCACATATTAGTTTAATATTTCAAATTGTCACACTTGCATTGATTGTTGTGATTCATTGCCTTGTACATTGATAGCCGTATTCATTGTCTAGCATATTGATTGTCGTCCATTGCCTGCCATTTTACACTTCATTTCTGGTACCATAGTTTCATTTCCATTTATGTTATTCTGGTTTCACCTTGTATTATGTACTACAGATTACATTGTATATTTCTTTTGTTAGGGTTGTACTTTGTTCTTTTCCTAACAGGATACGTTGTAGGTGAGTGGGAGGCCACATCGAGCATGTGATTGTATTGGATATTGCAGC
This sequence comes from Iris pallida, assembly GCA_029216955.1. Lineage (NCBI taxonomy): Eukaryota > Viridiplantae > Streptophyta > Magnoliopsida > Asparagales > Iridaceae > Iris > Iris pallida. Next base: position 11,297,056 of record JANAVB010012598.1, on the reverse strand, counting down.
TTTCATTTTATTTTATTTTCTGGAGATTGTATTTTAGATATTTATTATTGTATCTTTATTTTATTTGACCGAATTTGTCTCCGGTTGACTTTGTACTAAATGACTTGATGGATATTGGTAATTTTCTAGGAACGTTATAAAAGCTGTATTGTTTACATTATATTATGACTTGGAGTTTTCTTTAGTATTGTACAGCTTACTTTATCGTGTCCATCGACGGAGGCTGGACGTATCCGACTCGTATTTGATTATTCGGGAGTGGGTCGTGACACAGAGGCTGTGGAAGACAAACACAGGCAGGAGTGGATGGAGGCTATACAGGAGGAGATGAGTTCCTTGCATACTAATTCCACTTATGAGCTGGTGCGGTTGCCAAAGGGCAAGAAGGCTTTGAAGAATCGATGGGTGTTTAGAGTGAAGCAGACGAATGATGCTACTCACCCTCGATACAAAACGAGGCTGGTAGTTAAAGGCTACGGTCAGCGAAAAGACGTGGATTATGATGAGATCTTTTCGCCTATCGTCAAGCATTCGTCTATTCGGGTGGTGCTAGCATTGGCAGCCAGTCTCGACTTGAAGGTCGAGCAAATGGACGTGAAGATGACATTCCTCCACGGTGATCTTGAGGAGGAGTTATAAATAGAGCAGGCAGAGGGATTCTGTGAGAAAGGCAAGTCACATTTGGTCTGCCGGTTGAGAAAGGGCTTGTATGGTCTGAAGAAGGCTCTGAGGCAGTGGTACAGAAAGTTCGAGTCGTTTGTGGGAGAGCATGGTTATGCACGGACAACGTCGGATCACTGTGTATTTGTGAAGTATTTTGCCGATAATGATTTCATTATTTTATTGCTCTTTGTAGATGATATGCTATTAGTGGGTCGGAATGGCACTAGGATAGCGGAGTTGAAGTGCCAACTGGGCGCGACCTTCTCTATGAAGGATTTGGGCATAGCGAAGACTATTCTTGGGATAGAGATCAGCCAAGAGAGAGAGAGTCCAAGCTGCTACACTTGTCCCAAAAGAAGTACATCCATCGGGTACTTCAGCGTTTCGGTATGGACGGGTCGAAGAAAGTAAGTTGCCCCCTTGCGGCCCACTTTAAGTTCACTGAGGAGCAGTATCCATTACCGAGGACGAAAAGGAAGATATGGAGCAGGTTTCATATGCTTCAGCTTTAGGGAGCCTTATGTATGCTATGGTGTGTACGAGGCCAGACATCGCTCATGCAGTTGGCACTGTTAGCAGGTATCTTTCAAATCCTATAAGAATAAATTAGAGTGCGGTCAAGTGGATTCTATGATACCTTCAGGGCACTACTGATATGGCTGGAGATATAGATACGAGACAATCGACTTCGGGCTATGTGATGATGTTTTCCGGAGTAGCGGTATCGTGGCAGTCGCGGTTGCAGAAGTGTGTTGCCTTATCGACTACGGAGGCAAAATACATTACAGCGACGGAGGCTTGCAAGGACCTGCTATAGATAAAGAAGTTGCTGCAGGAAATGGGGCTGAAGCAAGAGCAGTATGCTTTGCTTTACGACAGTCAGATTGCTATTCTCCTTACAAAAAACTAGACATTTCATAGTCGGTCCAAGCACATCGAGACTCGGTATTATTGGATACAGGATGTGGTTGAGAAGAAGGACGCGAGGCTTGAGAAGGTTCATACTGATGACAATGGAGCGGACATGCTCACGAAGGTTCTACCAAAAGAGAAGTTTGAGTACTGCAGGCAGATCATCAGGATGATGACCTCCTCCACATAGTTGTGAAGGGAAAGATTTGTTGGAGTGGATGGGGTTCCCAACCTATGTGGAGAAGATCCCGGAGTGCGACGAGCATCGTCTGTGTGTCAGAGAAGCTCAGGAAGGTAGCGAGGCCATTCGGAGACGAAGAAGAAGCTCTGGAGCCACAATTTTATATTCTGGAATAGGGAAGGCAGAGTTCGGGCTGAACTCTGCCCCCACACAGAGTTCTGGCCGAACTCTGCCTTTTGGTTCCAGAATTGTTCTGGTTGCCAAACACAGGGTTCTGGCCAAACTCTGTGTCGTCGGGGCTGAAGCATTTTTCAGGGTGTTTAATCACCGTTGAATCATATCCTACGGTCCAGATTTTGCTGCGGATTAGGGGGTTTATACATAGTTATTCCCAACCCTAATCGTTGTAGACAATATTGAAGAAAAAGAGAGAGAAAATAGGCAAGAGTGCCATTGCAACTTTGGGAGAGAAGAAGGAGGATTGAAGGCCATTTTCGAAGGAGAATCTTGTTCGGATAATATCTACTCGTCGTCCTTGTTCTTCGTAGATTTGTAATCATTATTCTTGCTCCTAAGTATTGTGGGGATCCGATTTGGATCGGAAGAAGTTTGTAGAGGGTGTACTCCTCTATTTCATTAGTGAAGGCTTCTCAGGGTTGGACTCCGATCGTCCTATAGTTTTTTCTGCAAGGGTTTTCCACGTCAAAAATTCTCTGTGTTTGCGTGTTTTGTTTGGGTATTTTGGTTCGTGCGTTGTATTGCTCGGTTCTCTCACATGTACTCTCTAGTTTGGGGAAAGGTTTCCGCATTTCTTTTCCAACACTGCATTGGTACTGTATATTCTACTCTGACATTAAGTTTCATATTACTTGTTATATATATCTTTTACTGCTTATCCGATATTTAGGTAATATTGTATTATGTTTTTCTGTTGTGGTTTTCAACCTCTTCTTCGAGCTTCCTTTGTTATACTTGCTACTTGGGGTTTGGTTTTGCATGGCCAAATCTCCTAAATGATATAAATAATCCACAAATCATCTACTCTGATGTACCATACGAGGAGAGTAGAGAAACACTGGAGACTAAGTAGGTTTTCTTCCTTCTCCACTCATTTTGTAGTAATCTAGTAGGCATTTAGCTATCAAGCATGTGTTGGCTAATTTCTAGGATATTGTTACAATCATTTAAACAACATGATTGTATATTACTTTTAGACTGCAGCTAGATTATGCTCATTTACTTATTGCTACTCTTATTATTTTATGATTTTGACAAATAGTTTCATGATCATATATGAAATAGTATTTTGGCATGCCTTACTACTATTTATATTGTCATACCTTTATTACTTGTTGTGGATTGAGATATATAACTGCTATTAAGCCATATGACAAGAATATTGGATTGACAAGACTATTGGATTGTAGAGTTACCCCTTGTCTCTTACAACTGCGATTATATTTTGGGATACTGGCATACTCCATAAAATATAGCTACTCGTGTCTTACCCCCACTCTCCGTATTTTGGTAATGGAAATTGACACAAGACTAGAATCCTCGCTCGTGTCTATACAATCATGAATGAAATCTTAAATCTAACAGTGATGACAGGGTAAATATAATAATTCTAACTATATATGAATTATATTAAATATATAAAAAACCAATAATTATATTTGTTAATTAATATACTTGCTTGTTGGTCAAAACGCAATAATCAGAAGTCCAAAGGACAAGGATCTACCATGAACTATCCATGTCTACACAAGCACAACAATTCCATATAATTCACATAAGATCACACAATGCAAACAATATAACAAACTTAATATTTTCTTCTTTATTAAGTAAAGTAGATTTCTAGAATTAGGGCTTATTATGAACTAAGTAATCTAGTATCAATCATAGGGTACTTGTCGACGAATAATCTAGGTTACTTATCGAAGAAATAATCTAGGTTACTTAATAAATTAAGTTATAGAATTCAATCTAAGTAACGCTATTAGTTAAGAATTCTTAGAGCATTAGAATCTTTAGTACAGATTTTCATTAGTCAGATAGGCGTGTATACACAAATTCGGATGACGAAGGTGCCTTAAAATTACCATTGTGTTGAAGTCCAAGTAGCCAAGATTAAAGATCCCAGTATTGTGAGTCCAATGGGATCGACGACACGTGAAGGCAACAAACGGATTGTAAGTTATGGCTCCGACATGTTACAACCAAGAAATAGGATAAACGATACGGATTCCTATGTCAAATGACATAATAATCATATGAAACTTTTGACAGTGGTGGAGAATCATGCCTTGAATCAAATATTGGAGTTGGATATTCATTTCTATATGAGTGGATTGATCATGATATTATAGGTTAGGAAGCAGGTTCTTCGTGCGAGCTGTACGATGGAGATTGTAAGGTCTTAGGTGGAACAAAAGGTCAAGGGGGTTCGAGTGGAGGTTGTATCATGTTAATTGGAGGTTTATCGATGTCATAATAGTTCACACATGGAATGACTATTGCACACATAGGGGATCATGTTCGGGTTAAGGTTTCTAGAGCTCGATATATATATATATATATATATATATATATATATATATATATATATATATATATATATATATATATATATAAATATATATATATATATATATATATATATATATATTAGTCAGTGGAAAAGTGCGACATATATCATATCATGTCGGGATGTGTGACCAAGATTAATTCACCTAACTAGTAGTATGGATTTTAGATCCTATGAAAATTAAGAGGTATTGTGTAAACCAATATTGTGGAAAGGGAGAAACAACAATGATGTAGAGGCCCGTGTTGCAACAAAACAACCATCTAAAATTTCCTTCACGTAAATACCCCTAGCGGAAAGGCACTTTCCAAAATAGACCTCCCTCGCGTAAAGCCCCTCGTGGGAAAAGCCTCGCATAAAACGCGTAAAGATGACAAATATACCTGATACACTTATCAGCAAGCTTTAACATTGTATTTAATGGAACCACTATCATCATGGGTTTAAGTCGAGTTTTGCTTTAACATGTCTGAACCAATACGATGAAAATTAATTTAGAAATTAGTTTAGTCAATTATTGAACAATTTTATGGGTTTATTAAATAGAAAAAAAAAGTTTTTGACCTCTTAAAATTATCAAATCCCAAAAAATTCTAAAAATGATATAGGCTATTAGAAACATATGTATCAAGTTTTAAGGAATTCTATGGTACGTATTTCAAATGCTAATTATTAGTGTCTAAAAGGTTAATTGTTAATCATTTTTTTATGTTTTAAGTATCAGAAAATTTCTAAAAGTATACCAAATATCTACAAAATTCTTTGGAGCTATCTACCAATATTCTAAAGCATAATTGAGTATTTCTAAACTCTATGTTGTTTACCAATAGGATTAAAGGGTATAGGAAGGTCATTCTGGTAGCTCTATTTCTCACGTATACTACCCAATTACCCAATTGTATACACTAAATCAATTAACTGTGATTTTTATTACAAAATAGGTATAAATTTCATGGGTGTTATGAATATAAATTTTGAAAAGAAGATGTAATTTATTTTATAAATTTAAGGGAAAATTTGTCTGTTGTAGTCATGTGCCATGCATATGACCGTTAAGTTTATCATAAGGCCAATTGAGGTAGTAAGTTACGAAAGTGTTGATTGTTTCAGCTGAATAGTTGTAGAAAATTAGTTTACGGTATTTAAGTGCAAATAAAGATATAATTCATGATAATTAAGTGCAAATTATCCTAATTGTATATCTTTATCTATCCTTGACTTACAAACTAATCTTTGAGTGTAATGTTACTCATCCATGCCAAAATTCCAATAACATTTGGCTCTTGAGTGGTATTACCGAAGCTTATCAAAAGTTATTGTCATAAATTAATTAATTGACTAATCTTGTGGTAAATATACACTGAAACCTACAATCAAAAAGAAGTGATTGAGGATTCTGATAGGAAATCTAATTTATATGTGCTGAAATTTTTATGTATCACTAAAATCCAATAACATTTGACACTTAAGTGGTATTACCGAAACTTATCAAAAGGTTGTTGTCGTAACTTAATTAATTGAGTAAACTGGTTTTAACTACAAGTAGTCCCCCCTCCCCTAATTTATTTTCTTGTAACCTAGATATGAATAATTTATTAACAATTATAGGAGTTTTTTGTGTGTGTGTGTTATATTTTATTATAACACTAGTTTTAATAATAATGATGAACAATATTATATGTATATAAAATGGGTACAACAAAATCATGGGCATAAATCCATTCAGTATTAATAGATAAAAAGGAGAGAATAAAATATTGAAACCCAAACCCATTTTTTTACACCCAAACCTATTATTCCTTATCAAATACCCAAACCTATTAACCTCCTAAACCTATTATAAAATTCATTAACCCATTAGTAGACGAGGAGGTCTCGCCTTCTAATTTCTCTTGATTACTTGATCGGAGGTAGGGTACCGGCAAGTGACACTTGTAAAGAATGTTTAGTAGTTGTATGTGGTAGAGAGATGAGAAGTCAATTTTTGGTCATTCTTGTGCCAAAATTTGATGTGGTTCTTGGAATAGACTGGTTGAGCCAGTATCATACCACTCTTGATTATTGTCGAGGTAGTGTTATATTCAAACTGCTTGGCTGACCGGAGTTTGAATTCATTAGGGGATCCACGAAAAAAGATGAGTCAGTACCAATATGCATCGACTATAGAGCCTTAAATGCGATAACAATAAAGAACAAGTATATGTTGACATATATTGATGACTTATTTGACTAGCTAAATGAAGGAAAGCTATTCTCAAAGGTTGATCTAAGGATCGGATATCATCAAGTAATCGGAAGGAGGATATTCCAAACATAACCTTCAGAACTAGGTATGAGCATTATAAATTCTTGATTATGCCATTTGGTTTGACTAATACACATGCAGTCCTCATGAACTTGATGAACAGAGTCTTCCACCAATACTTAGATCAATTCATAGTTGTCTTTATTGATGAAATCTTCGTCTATTCAAAGACCCACGGGGAGCATGAAGATCAATTAAGGATTGTACTAGAGACTTTGAAAAAGGAGAAGATATATGCTAAACCTAGCAAGTATGAGTTCTACATGGACAAAGTTTCATTTCTTGGGCATGTCATTAGTGGAGATAGTATTTCAGTGGATCTAGAGAAGATTGCAGCAGTTAAGACATGGCCTACTTCTTCTTCAATAACAAAGGTGAGAAGTTTCCTTAGACTCGTCGAATATTACGAGAAGAGGTTTGTAAAAAAATTTATAAGGATAGTGGAGCCTATGACAGGGTTAACGTGTAAGGACCGTGACTTCATATGGACATAAGATGATAAATCCGCTTTTGAGGAGTTGAACAAACGATTTACCACAACTCCGGTTTTGATAATTGCTTTCGGATAAGAATTTTTTTAATCCAGTGATGCGTTTGGGAAAGAATTAGGTTATGTTTTGATGCATCACCACAAGGTGATTGCATATGCTTTTAGAAAGTTGAGGGTGCATGAGAAGAATTACTCGGTGCATGACTTGGAGCTTGCAACAGTTATATTTACTTTGAAGCTTCGGAGATTTTATTTATACATGAAAAGGGTGGAGATATACATAGATCATAAAATCATATAGTACGTATTCATGCAGAAGGAGATGAACTTGAGACAAAGGCATTGGTTAGAGCAGATGAAAGATTTTGTACTTGAGCTACACTACCATGCTGGCAAGGCTAACATGTGACGCGTTGAACTATAAGCCTTTGGCATACTTTTTAACGACATAGCGATGAATATTGGAGGATTTATATGATCTTGGCATAGAAGTTATATTCTTATAGTAGATGGACAATTAGCCAACCTTCTAGAGCATTTGTTACTAGTTGATAGGATTAAGGAAGCTTTTCCTACTGACGCCAGATTCGAAGACATAGAGAGAGGACGAAAGATGAAAAGAAGACAAGATTGAGGATCCATGAAGACAAAATATTGAGATGTGGAGATCATTTATATGTTTTGAATGGAGATCGTCGACAAGAACTGGTGGCAGAGGCTCCTAGTTCGATATATTCTATTCATTTTGGAGGCACAAAGATGTACCGATACCTGAGACAACACTACTGGTGGCAAGAGTAAAGAGGGAGACATCCCACTTCTTGGCTATGTATTTGCTTTGTCAGCAATTCAATCCCAAAGGCAGTGGATCGTGTCTTGGACAAAAACTCTATATAAGGGTCACTTCCTTAAAACTTTTTAATAGTCGATTTTTGTTTTTACTTTTGTTGTTTGTTTTATGAAAGCATTTTTTTGGACATTTTTATGGTTTTCATTATCGGCCTTTATTGATTTACTTATTTATATCACATTCTGGAAGAAAGAGAGAAGAAGAGTATTGATCCTCTGTTAGTGCAAATGTAGGTGATCGAGTAGGTAAAGCTTGATCGAATCGTTGGAGATTTCTTTGTCTCAAAAATTCTCCAATAGTGAGTGGCAGTGACTTTGATCATTCTTTCCTTACTTTCACCCTTAACAAATAACTCTCTTGTTGTGTCCGTTGATCAATGGTACCACTAATAAAAGAAACTAGTAAAATAAGTGCTCATAATATTGTATGCTTATCATATGAAAATGTGTGTTTTAGTACTATGCTAAATAGAAATAGGTTCATGGATTGTCACGCCCTAGTCCCAAAATACATAGGACTAAGATAGGACAACATGCCAGCTATGTATTTAACCAGACTCTAGCCCGACTCAAATACGTGTATGATGTGTAATTCAGAATAGGTGTACATATAATAATAATCGCATCATCCACAACACTAACTATACTATGAACTAAGAAAAGGAATAACTAGATAAGAACAAATAAGAAGGCATCCACTAATGATACCTGAAGATCCCAAAGACATTGCTCCCCCTAAGCCGATGTCGGATCTCAGCAACAACCTGAAAAAAACTAGCAATAACCTGAAGTGATCACTAGGTCCTCAGAGGGACGTAGCAAGACACATAATATGCATACCTACTATGACAGTAAATAACATGTGAGTAAAAATAGAAAAACAACTGCTAGAGTAAGAATGGGGATCATATGGAAGAAACTCTATATATAATGACATGTCATGGAAAAAAATAGAAAGTATGGCTACAAATAGTTGAATGATCGTAGTCCTGCTTAGTGCTCCCGGTCCTACAGATAGTAGTCATGTGTGGTGCTCCTTAACTATAGTAAATCTCGATCGTAGCCCCGGGGGACTCCCGAGTCGAGAGTAGTCAAGTAGCCAATCTTAGTATCGGTCGAGGGTCAAGTCAAGTAACAAGGAACGTATGATCAAGTCAAGTCGCTCAAGTAAACAAACACTATCGAAGTCACGTATGGAAATATATAAAAACAACTAATGATAAAAGCAAGTGATAACAGTTAGAAGACATGAAAATAAATCATGGCAAGTCTATGGGTACATAACAGAAAATGAGACATGAACAACCAAGAATAATAGAAAACATGTATGTAAATAAATTATCAAAGTTGGCAAGGTACACTTGCCTGGAGTTTTGTCCAATCTGTACTGAGAGTGCGGTACCAAAGTCTGACCAAACTATCCATGAACCAACGAATCATACTCCATTCAAACATCTATCAACCCAAATCACAAATAAATATATATTACACACTAAAATGTAAATATGACTTGCCAATTCCAACCTAGAGAATTGGTTCGTTCTAAATCACGTATTACATATGTTATCTAACCTACTTATTAGTCAAACCATCTAGAACTAGGTCACAGTAGTCTCCACAATCATTATCTATTCGCTAAAAATATGAATTGCAAGTTATAGGTTTAAAATATTAAGTTTGTATCACAACATTCTTGCAATAGAACATACGATACGCGAATCGAGACAAGATGATCAACTCTAAGTTTAACAATCTTATCTTGGTAATCCATATGATCACTTTGTCAATTTTAGTGATAAGATCACTGGAATCAACTTATCTCAGTTTTGACGCACAAATTGTAAAATACGAACATACTATAAATTAATTACAATTAATGGTAATACCGAAATTAAAATCTAACAGACATCGTTAGATGAAGAAACAGACATCACTAACATGTCCATAATAGTCAAATCAGCTATGATAGCCTACCCATAAGTCCATTTTGGACACAAGAGCAAAATAGTAATGTCGGTGTCCGCCGTTAGACCCGCTTTATACCAAAAAGTATGTCAAAACCTATGGTCTCTCAAGTCATCAAACTATATGTCTACATGTTCAGTTTTTCGATACAAACTCAAAGATATGTCCAGATTTGGATTCCTATAAGACGATCAAAAAAATATTCGTTTAATCGGATCGTGGGACCCGCAAAACGGCGATCCGGTCAACCATCTCATAATCGGACGAAACATGGCTCACATGACCAGAAAAATACTGCGAGTCCAACGGTGTAATTTTTGTCACGATGTGGTAAGCGTTCACAAAGTAATTGGAAATTTTTAAAAAGGCCGATAAACTATTTTTCGACGGATACAGGTCAAATTCGTTGAGCACACGCAACCAATTCAAATTCCATCAATTCTCACACGTGCACAAAGTCCGTACATACCTTCCAATGTAGTCAGTTTGTCAGGTCGCCCGATTTGTCTAAACAGACTCCGTATCGGAGAATTTTGATGTTTAAAAAAATAGTTTTTCGAGTTTTGGAACTAACTTTATCCAAAAACTAATAAAAAGAAAATTACAAATAAATATTCGTTGTGAAACCGTTCAGGTTGGCTATAACTAAGTTATTTTAGAATGCTAAAATCTTCGATATTTGGTCCAAAAATCGGCTTTCAAAAAAGCATTCCGAAACATTTTTCAAGTCCAGAAATTATGTTTTTTCTCGATTTTGAAACTCGATTTTCGTCGTGTATATCGCGAATTAAATTATTCTACTTAAAGGGAGTTGAAGAGGGTTAGGTTGGGTACATACCGATGCAATCTGTTTGTGAAATGGACGAATGATGTAGAAGATAAGTCGACACGAAGTAGGCTTCGTTGCAGTTGTTGTTGTTGATGTTGTTGTTATTGTTGGTATTTTTGCTCGCGTGGCTGCTCTACCTGGCTGCCTGCGTGGTCTGCCGCCGGCGTGCGCACGGTGGCGGCGGCCAGAGTCGAGGGTTGGTAATTGAGTTCGGTTTTTAATTTGTGCATATATATATACATATATATATATATATATATATATATATATATATATATAAAGGAAGGAATTTATTCATAAAAAAGGCGCAAAATGCTGAAGCTTTTACAAGTAATCTTAAAACCGAAAAAGGAAATGAGCGGGAGAACAAACATCCACTCAGAGGCCTAATGCCTCAACAAAACATCAAAGTCTGCAGGCAGGAGGTTCCGGAAGTCCTCCTTGACGTGCTTGCAATGTCTATTAGCCATGTTAATCAGTTTGTTAACCACAAAAGTCAGTTGAGCGTGGCTGTATAGGTGCCCCTCGTATCTGTATTTGTTGTAATTTATATATATAAAAATAAAACAACTTTTATATATATATATAGCCCTCTCTCCCTTATGTCTCCTCCTCTCCCCACCCGCCTGAGCGCCCTCTCCGCAGTCCTATGGAGGCGGGGGAACTCTCATTTCCCTCCCGGCTTCCTTTTCTCTCCCCCTTTGTCCGTCCTCCCCTTCCCCCCTTTCCCGTTCGTGGCTACTGGTCATGGAGATGGGACAAATCTCGTAGCCACGGGATCGACGGCGGCCGTGCTGGGCACCTCGCACGTCCGCTCTTTCGGCCGCGATTTCTCTCCCTTCGGCACTGGTAGTTTGATGGTTTTGCCTAGGTCCGTCGCGTGGCGGCTCCTCGGAGATTCGCTCCAGTCCGTCTGTCGCCCTGATTGCTCTGCTCCTCGTCCGTCAGGGATAGCCCCTCCTTCGACGGCCCCAGTGGTAGAGAGTGCCCTCTTTGTCCACCCCCCGACGCTTACTGCGGCAGAACGGGGGAGCAATCCGGGCGGGCTTCGGCCAATCGGCACTTTTGCGGAAGTGACCGCTATTGTGCCTCCCAGCCGCCACTATTCCTTCTTTCCAACCCTTTCATAGATTCTGGAGGGTCCCCGGCTATCTCTTTATCAGTGGAGGAGGTGGCTGCACTTTTTGCCCCGTTCTGACTTGCCCTGGTAAGGAGGTTCCTGTACGCACGGCCTCCGATCGATGTAGTTTGTCAAAATTTTTGAAAGATGAGCTTCCCCTGCCCGATCTCTGTGGGTGTCATTTACGACTACCATTTGCTCATCTGGACTTCCTTGGTGGAGGATTATTTGTGGGTCCGATCGAAGGAGCTTTGGACCCTTGCGCAGGCATCTATACGGATGTCGAGATGGTCGCCGGACTTCAACCCAAAGCAAAAATCCTCGATGGTGTTGGTTTGGGTGTCTCTGCTCGGGTTACCTATCATTTTTTATGCCAAGGCTGCTCTACTCCTCCTTGTGTATTACATCGGCTCCCCGATCATGCTGGATCGAGCCACTTTTGTCGTATCTAGACCCAGCTGTGCCTGGGTACTTGAGGACGTCAACCTGTGCCGCCATTCTCCCTTCCGGATTCTTATCAACATGACAGACAGCAATAGATTTTGGCAAGACATGGTTCTCGAAAACTGACGTGTCATGTGCAACGGTTGTTTTCGTCGCGACCATGAGATCGGTAAGTGCCCCAGGCTCGAACCCCCCACTCGAGGATGACTTTTTCTTTCGGCGACTCCATTCAGCTAGGCCACAGTCAGTTGAGCATCATGCCAGCTATCTTCATCGACCCATTGGACGTTTATACCGTATCAAAGGAGGCTAGCGATGTGCCCGCTTGGCCGCTTGGCCGCCTGGCCGCCGGGCCTGACCTCTAGACGCACTTTCGGCACCGGATTACCTTCAACAGCAGCGGCTACATTGGCCTCTCCCTCTTGCGGAGGGGTACCTATCAAGCTGGTAGAGGGCGTCACAACTACGATGACTTTTGTGTAGCAGGCGGTGGCCCTTGCGACTTCCACTGGTGTGGGAGTTGCATCTGGATCCCCAAAGAGTGTCGAACCCAGGCCGAGTAAGGCAGCCGCTGTGGTAGTCGTCGACGACCCAGAGGGAACATCTTCTGACCCTCAACTTATCCCTATCGGTCCCTCTGTTGTTCTGTATCAAAGTTTAGCCTCGATGGGCTTAGTTAGTGAGGATCCATCGTCGCTAGTCTCGAAGACAAAAACTCGCGGTTTGTCTGGATGTTCTGGCTGTCCGCAGGATGGAACGAGGAGCAACAAGAGTGGGAGTGATGAAGAAACTGCAATGACCCCTTCCCTGCAAGCTCAGAGTTCTTAGAAGCAGAAGGATTCAGCGACGGATCATTTTGCCGAGTCAAGCTTCCAAGATTTGTTTCCTACTCTGGTAGTTAGAAACCCCAGTAGGACCATACCACAGCAAACAATGCACCTCAGGTCCGCCTCTAAGACCAAGGCCAGGCAGTAGGGAGATATATCGTCCCTCTCTTAGGTTAGGGTTTGTCTTGGTATTTTGCCCGAGTGGCAGGGTCTGATGTATCAGTCCTTCTTTTTAATTCAATAAAATCTTTTGTTCTCTATATATATTTTTTTAACCCCACCTTTTATTAATCAAGGCTCAAAATGCCGAAGCCCGAATACGTATACAAGGCACAAAATAGAGAAAGCCTATACAAGTATACCACAAAAGGATCTAAGGGGGGAGAGAAAACTCGAATCCCATAAGCTAGGTAGGGATCGAGGACCAGAATGCTATCGAACTGTGGGAGCACAGCTCCGTTTACGATATTGCCGGAAGGGTTCCTTAATTAGCTAGTCGGCTGAGTATTGGTAACCCTCGTATCTCGCCTTGTTGTGATTCTTCCAGATCGCCCACGTAGCGGCCACTACTATGATCTAGTGGCCGTGGGAGGCTGAACCCCAGTTGTCCGCCAGATCATGGAAGCGTCCGCAACCTGGAGCTATATTGAAGTGCTGGTTAAGGGTCCTCAAGATCCCACCTGGCAGACTCTCCTCCCAGAATATGTGGTCGATTGTCTCCGTCTGATGATCGGAGCAGCAATTGCAAGTTGACGCTAAGCTAATCCCAATGGAGTTAAGGATCTCGTCCGTCGGCAGTTTCTTTCTTATGACTCTCCACATGAAGAAGGACCATTTCTTAGGGATGCAAGAATGCCAATAGCGCGCAATGGTTAGGTTCGGTTTCCCGGTCCCGCGGATCGCTAATCTCGTCGACCTCACTGAAAATGCCCCGCAAGCTTCAAGCGACCACCTCAGCTCGTCGGCGTCGCGACCGAGGCTAATTCCGTGCCAGCGAATGCTGTCAACTATTTCGTTACCAGATCATTCATGAATCTTGTCCCAGTTCCATTCGTTATTAGTATAGTTCCACAGGTCTCTGATCCTACTGTTACTGGGGTCTTCGTAAGACTCGAGATTAAACTGTCCCTAATCCATCTCTCCAGGAAGGGATTCGACACGCCGCCACCCAGTTGGAGTCTCATCGTCGGTTCGGCGAGGTCGCATCCGATAAGGATACGACACCAAGCCGCTGACGATCTGCTGTTGGATATGGCCACTGATAGGTGGATGTGTTTGAAGTACCTGGATTGCATAAACCTGGTCCATAAGTTCTTGCTCGTACGGATTTTCTACCATAATTTTATCGAGAAAGCTTTAACAATGTGAGTGAGTTTGGTGAACCCCGGACCCCCTTTCTCAGTAGGGTGAGCTATGGCTTCCCAGCTAGCCTAGTAGTGTTTGTCTTGACCTTTGTTGTGACCCCAAAAGAAATTACAAAAGATCTGCTCGATCGATGAGATAACCTTCAAGGGCGGGGAGAACGCCGCCAGAGTATAGATGTGAATGAAAGTGAGCACATGTTTGATAAGGATCATTTTACCTCCTGGTGATAAAGTGGCATTATGCCACCCCTCAAGTTTGTTCTTAATTCTCGTGATCAAGATCTCAAAAATGCTAGCGTTGGATTTTCCGTACACAAGGGGACACCCGAGATAGTTGAACGAAGGGTGGGCAACGGAGAAGGATGTTAAGTTGGAGAGACTGAGTGCGTGCTCTCTTTTGATGCTGTGGTGGGCGTAGATAATGCTCTTGGAGTGATTGATCTTCTGCCCGGAGCATCTAGAGTATCTCTTCAGGGTATTGTGGACCACCTCCATCGTACCAATTTCCCCGGATGAGAATATGAGTAAATCGTCTGTGAAGGCCAGGTGGGTGATGATTGGGCATCCACTGGATGTGTGATAGTGCTGGAAGTTAGGGGTGTTGACCATGTTGTTAAGGTTTCTGCTCAGGGCATCTGCTGATATGATGAAGACCGTAAAAGATAGAGGGTCGCCCTGTCTGACACTGCGGCTAGCTTTTAAGAACCCCTCTATTTGACCGTTTATAACTGTGGAGAACCATGAGTTGCTAATGGATCTCCACACAGTGTTGGTCCAATTTTTCGAGAATCTGAATGCCCTGAAGACCCAGATCATAAATTGCCAATCTAGTCTGTCGTCAGCTTTCTCCATATCAATTTTGACAGCGATGTTTCCCCCTCTTGCTGGAAACTTCATGCATGTGATTAACTCATGGGCCAGCATAATATTGTCCTGGATGTTTCTCCCTCGAACCAAACCGCTTTATTCTTCGAAGATGATTTTAGGGAGCATACCTGCCATTCTGGTGGCGATCATCTTGGAGTATTTTGTTGGTGAAAGTACAAATACTGATGGGTCGAAAGTCGTAAAAGGATTCTTGATTTTCTTTTTTCGGAAAAAGGATGAGCTTGGCATTGGAGATGGCTTTGAGGTAAGTAGCTCCTTCAAGGAATGTGATTGCCGCATCGGTGATGTCCTGCTTGATTATATTCCAGCAGGTGAGAAAGAAGATGCCCGTAAACACGTCCGGTCCGGGGGCACTGTGCACGTTCAGCGCCCACACTGCTTCTTTCACTTCCCGTTAGGTCAGGGGATGTTCCAACTGGGCGTTGTCGGTGTCATTTATGAGAGTATGGATTTGGTCCAGGAATTTTCTATCTTTGTGAACCGTCTCTTTGGAGAATAAATCCGCTGCAGCCACTTGGATGCTCTTATAGTCTGTAATGATGTTCCCATTCTCGGCAATGGTGTGGTGGATCGATAGTTTATGTCTGCGACCGTTGACGCAAGCGTGGAAATATTTTGAGTTTTTGTTCCCCTCGATGTCCTATTTCAACCTCGTTTTTTGCTTCCAGAAGTCTGTCTCCACTTTGAGCATGAATTTGAGCATAGCCTTGGTGAGGTTCTTGGCTTTCCTGGCCGCGTAGGATCGGTCCGAAGTGAATATGGCTTCGGCTCGGGTGACATCGTCCTCCGCAATCCGAACAGCTTGAAAAATGTCCCCGTAGGCACGTTTGCTCCAATTAGATAGAGCTTTTCTCGTTGCTTTGAGCTTGTTGCTTACCCGGATGAGGGGGTTGGGAGATTCGTCGTGATTCCAAGCTTCCGTAACGATGCTCAAAAATTGGGGGTGATCGGTCCAGAAATCTAGAAATTGGAAGCTCTTTTTGGCTAGATTAGTATTGTTTTTAATTTCAACCAGCAGAGGGGCGTAGTCAGATTCTGAGGAGTTGAGGTGGGACAGTTTGGAATTAATCCCCATTCAGTGCCAGAATGCGTTTGTGAGGGCTCTGTCCAGTAGAGAGTATTGACGGCGGTCGCCTTCCTGTATGTTGCTCCAGGTAAACTCGTTGTCGTTAAACTGGAGAGGGGCGAGCTGGGCGTTGAATATGAAGTTGTTGAAGTCTTGCATGGCTGATGTGGGGGGTAGCCGGCCTCCAATTTTCTCTTTTCTACGGGTGATCGCCTTGAAGTCCCCGATGCAAAGCCAAGGGGAGTTGGTGTTGTGGGTGTAGATGTCAAGATGGACATTTCAGAGGTGTTTACGCTCAGCGATCTCACATCTGCCATGTACCGCTGAGAGGATAACACACTCCGGAAGCATGGGGTGTTCCACCCAGCAGGAGAGGGTTTGATCGGAGTCCTGTATGACTCCGAGGTTGACGTCCTTCGTGCAGAGGATCCAAATATCGTGCCTGCCTGCTATGGCCGTGGATAGGCCCAGCTGCAACTAGATAGATTTTAATCTTTTAGGGGGAATTTTGGGTTCTATAATAATGAGGATGTCGATCTTGTGGATTTTCTGAAGGCTGGAAATTCTCCTTATTGTAGGTTTGTTCGCCAGACCGCAGACGTTCCAGGATAGGATATTAAGCATTAATGAGGTTATGGGAGGGTTTTTTTTTGTTCCGCTTGGCTGCGGATCTTGTTTGGATGGTTGATGTTTCGGCGTTATCCATTTCGGTATATTTCCCGCACGGGGTTTGCGCTTCCGCCTTAGACGAGGAGGGGGAGTCTCGTCTGGATTGCTCGAGCGTTGCCTTGGAGGGGTCATCAATTCCCCAGCGGAGTCTACGGATAGATCCTCAGTGGGAATGACTAGGGAGTGGCTGGCGCTCCCAATCATAAGGATAGCTGCAACTGGATATATATATATGGTCAAAACAGGGTATCTACTATGTATATAGTAAGAAAAAATAATATACCCCCAGAAACGAAGAGTCCACTCAACAGATTGTTTTCCTCTCTTCTTTTATCCAAACGAGTGGTTTATCTTCGTTATAATTACAAGAGGGTCAAATATCCTTTATTTTTGCAACCTAATCGTTCTTTTAATTTTCGAACAAATTTTTTTTATCAGTATACTGTTTCTTCTACACATCCGTTTCCAATCGATAATATGGAATAGTTAGGATTTTTTTAAAAAGGAAAAGAATCAACGGTCCAATCACAAGAGAACCCCTTCCCCCGCCAGGCACTAATTTATTTTTGACACACACACACGCGCGCGCGCACACACACACACACACACACACACACACACACACACACATATATATATATTGATATAATGTTATGATTTACATAAATTCAAATATGGATGCCCTTATCCATACCCACAACAACCTCTATCTGATTTTCCTTTATATATGTTATCAATGAGAAAAGCTACTTACATTCTTTCTGGCTACCAATTTCTTCTCTTTCTCTCTCATTTCACAACACGTTATCAGCACGACAGTTCGAGGAGTTTCAGGCTACCACTGAGAAAGAGAAAAGAGGAAATTGAGAAAGAAAAAAAAGATACTGCTTGTTGAAAGATCAAAGTTCAAAAAATTGCATTGAACAATCCAACCAGGTTCATAGACTATATATTTTTATTTTGATAAGAAGTTTGTACTATGATCTAAACCTCATGATCCAAACCCCAAAATTTGATGTCAAACTATGCATGAAAACTATTGATCTATGATATCTAATATAAAAATTATTTTTCTATTTGTTATTATATCAGACTTTAAATACCAAGAATGCATCCAAATATATTCTATAATAGTAAAAATTGTTATGTTAATGTTTTCTATTTCTTATATTATGTCGTCAAGATAATGGAGGCTTATATAATTTGTTGTTAGCTCATCATCAATATGTTAAGGAAGAGTATATGAAAGACTAATTATAAAATATGGCGATGAAGAATAGTATTTGTGATCATCTCTGAGAAATAAATTGTGCAATGAAATATTATGGCTCCCATTGATTTTATTATTGCAAAAACCTTCCAGTCGATGATTTAATATAGCATGTTTGTTTCAGTAATACATTCATCCTAATGCTTCCATTATATTTACTTCCGGTATTTGAATCTAGTTGTATCTTTATTGTTTATGAGGATACTTGCTACTAATATTCTTGGGGCAACATGACAACTTGATATTTTTCTTCCAAGATGTAAATTTGCATATTGGTTGCTGTAAGGCATAAGTTATATATTTTAGTTTGCCTTTTTGCTAAACTTGATTGGTCCATATATTGCAACCAGAAGTATTCTGGGGCCGCATATGTTTGAGTTGAACAAAAAGGTATATGTTTTGGTATTACATGTTGCACGGATGCTTGCATATGTGAAAGCGTAATATTATTCAGATATTGATTCCCCTTTCAATCCTTTAATGATGGTCCTGGCTTTCTGTCCATCAGATGGATACCCATTTACACCGTCATTTCCAAATGGTTAATCTAATAAGCAACTATCACCTGACACAACCTGTTGTTCAGGTTGTAAACATTTCCCTACACAAGATGTTTATAGTAACTTTTCTTTGGTGAATGTGAGGATGATTGTTAATATGAAGTAGAATCTCGATTATGTTTGGCTTCAAGGGGTGCAGTTGCAAGACATATAATAGAAATGATGGCAATTATGTAAAAGGAGTGTACCTTCTAAGTGAATCGAATAAGTACAATGATTACTTCATAAAATCTATTTTGTGGTCATATCTTTTTGCGCTTACTATGCTTTTGGTACTTTACTTCTATTATAAATATATAATTTTCTTTTATGCATATGAAACGACCTGAATATAAAATCTATTAGATAAAAGAATAAATAAATGAACTTAAACATGCCATGGATAAAGTATTATGATTTTGATATTCTTTATCTTAAATTCTTGATGCATTATCATTTCTAGGAATTTAATTTGTCATGCATTTAAATAAATGGCATCTCCATGATAGAATGAGTCCATAGCCATATAAGAAGTTTTACCAATTAACGCTACTCTAAAAAGAGACTCATGCGACCTTGATACCCACCCAAGGAACATAAAAATTCTAGAACCTTGGTAAAAATATAGCTTTAACATTATTGACATGTTCCCATAGAGCTAAATGTATAAATAGTGTATGCTCTGAACCTAGTTTATGATAAGAACCAGGTTAAACGGTAGTAGATGTTGGTTTTTTGGTGAATTCATACATGTGTCAATTGAACTTAACTTATTGATATTTACCTTATCTACTTGGTAGTTGCTATTTAATCATATATGATTTAGGCTAAAATATCATATCTGATTCAATGTTATTAAACGGCATAGACTGCATATATGTAATATCATTGTCATTTTTAGCTCAGTTGCAAATCCAACATGTCAGAAAATATTCTGAACATTTTGGTGGACATTTTAAACATTGTATAAGATAAGTTATTTATTTGCTTGAGTTTTGTACCATACCCAAATTGGTGCATGCATGACAGGTATTGCGCTGCATGTTTGGAGAAAATTTGTCACATGCGAACTAACTTTTATAGGTCGCAACGGGTTGTTAGCCCTCAAAAGGCCAAAAGTAAAAATTATCAACCTGAACATTGGTATTTCAATAATATAGTTGCATATATTTTAAAGTTGCAAACCTCATATAAATTAGAAAAAAAATTAGAGTGTATGTCGTACGTTTGTCCAATCCATAGGGTGACTACGGATGTTTGGTTGTCCTACATAGAGCTGAAGTTCTGTAGACAAATTTAATAGTTTACAATGCTGCTATAAACACAATCCTTATATATAGAATCTTTCTTCGAAAAAAATAATAGATCAAATATAGTATCCACGATAGCTGGTCTTGCTCACACAAATTATAGGCTTTAATAAAGTATATTTTACCCAACAGATACATAATGTGTCGTACTTTCATAATTCCAGAAGAATTTTACTTAGTTTAAGGATATAAAAAAAACTGGGTAAACTTTGAGCAAGTGAAATAAGAAATAATTTTGTGTAACCACTTGTCTAAGAGAACCGGAAGTTCGTCTAAGGGAACCAAAAGTTCGTCTACGAGAACCAGAAGTTCATCTAAGAGAGAACCTGTTCGTCTAGATAGATTCTCTAGCTATTCAATAGTGATATACATCACTCACATTTAGGATGTCAAGTCAGAGACTATCATGAGCCAGAAGCTCAATCCTATATCATGAGCCAGAAGCTCAATCCTATATCATGAGCTAGAAGCTCAATCTTAAGGGTCCATTGTGAGCCAGAAGCCGAATGATCCTATACCTTTTAAACTATGACATGGTCGACAAGATACACCAAAAACATAATAATTATCAAAACAAATTTGTATGATAATCTCTTACCAAATTGCAACATACACCCTTGATCTCAAGGATTAGTTTATTTTAAACCATCAATCTTGAAGATTGTATCTAAATAACTAGTAGCATAGCTTCGAATTGAATTAGATGTCTTATGTTGGTATTATTTAAAACTGTAATATTGGCTTCTATGTTTTGCAATTATTATGTTTATCTTCTTGGATTATTATATCTTCTAGACATAAGATTTTTTTGATATGCCTCGTTCATAAGACATAATTCCCACCAGGGGGAGATAAGAAGAATATACATTATCGTTCTAGAAGAACGTCGTGAATTATCGTTCTAAAAGAACGTCGTAAAGCATCGTTCTAGAAGAATGTCGTAAAGCATCATTCTAGAAAAATGTCGTAAAGCATCGTTCTAGAAGAATGTCATGAATCATCATTTTAGAAGAACGTCCTAAAGCATAATTTCGGAAGAACATATCATGACAATACCTCTACATTATCTAATCTTGACTAATTAGAAGAAATTATTTCTTGTATTTATTATAAAAAAATTATTAGATGCTTACTCGATTATGATGTATAAATAGTTATACTACTATGAATGTATTTTCTAATAGAAGTACCAAAATAATCAAATAATACTAATGGTTCTAAAGATTCAACTCTCCAGAAGAAGAGGTCGAATAATATAACACACCCTAACGCTCTTGAAGAAGCAGCTCATGAAGAAGCATCTAATTTGTAGAGAACAAAGTTCATGATGGTCCAGAAGATGTCATGAACCAAAGATCAAATTTTCCAAAGTATGTCGCTCCGGTAGAGGATATACCTCAGATTCTAGAAGAGATTGAGAAAGAGCTACCGGTACCCAAAAAATCTATGTTCAAGAAAAATTTGGAACCAAGAAAATTTGTCATAGATTATATTATCAAATGATAATGAAAATGGTGATAAAAATTAAAGGATAACACTAAAACCATGAATAATGAAATAAAAAGATGAGATATCTCTCATAAGACGTGGAGTGTTCGATCCTACAGTACAAAACCCAAACAGAATAAATTTGGTAGATTTTGAATGAGTGTTTATAACAAATAGAGATCCAAATGTATAAGAGCAGTGTTAGCTCAAGGATTCATGAAATGATCATGAATAGAATAGAATAAATATATTCTACGATCATGATAGCCTAGACGATAAGATATATCCTCTAAGGTCATGGATTTAAAATTTTCAGGTATATCATTGAAGGATTTTATATTATCATGTTATCCCAAAGGATCTACAAATGAGCCATATATGATTAAACCATCCAGAAGAATGTGATAGTCTCATTGAGTTTATGGAGCAATCCTTGAACGGATTGATCAAAAAATGGTCACCTCCTGAAGAGAAGAAATCCTAAAGAAATTAAAGTACCTCGTGAATAGAAAATCTCCTAAAAGATAGAAAATATGACAATATCTCCGGAAGAGATTTGAAATATCTCCGAAAGATATAAGGAATCTCCAAAAGTGATAACAAATCTCCGAAAGATATAAGAAATCTCTAAAAGTGATAAGAAATCTCCAAAAGTGAGAAGAAATCTCCCGAAGTGATATGGAATCTCCCGAAGAGATTGGAATCTCCTGTAGAGATCAGAAATCTCCTAAAGAGAGCAAAAATCTCCCGAAGAGAGGAATCTCCTGTAGAGATAATCTTCTGTAGAGATAAATCTCTTGCAGAGATAAATCTCTTGTAGAGATTTAATATGTATGATATACCTATAATGTTCAGGTCAATAGGATATTTTATAACCAAAATAACATATTTTGGGTCCTAAAGTACCATATTTAAAGAATATAAAATTCTTTATTGTCATTTAGTCAACACAATATTTTAGAATAATATTAGGCACATAAATTATTCTTGATGAATGTTTTGATCTAATAAGATATGCACATAAATAATATTTATCTGATACTCTATTAATGGGATACCACAAACAAGGTATGTTTTATAAATGTTGCAGGTATTTTAGAGAGAATAAATAAAATCACTGCGACAATTTTATCAAAGCAAACAGAGAATGTGCTTGACTATGTTTTCAAAAGTTCTTCATATCAAGGAGAGTTACGAGCTTTCAGGCATCACAAATAAAGCCTACAACCTCTTCATAAGGATATGAGTATATATATATATATAGACAAATAAAATGTTGGGGTGAGATGTAATATCGTATTGAGGGTTAATTTTTTATTTTGAATTAATGTAAGAACAAGAATATAATATTTTGAGGGGAGACTCTTGTAGATGAAAGCATCCTGAAGATGCTAATGGACACATCTTGATGTATGTCTTTGCGCATTGTACTCTTTTTCTTCGTCGTGCTTTTTTCTACTAGGTTTTCCTTCGAAAGATTTTTAACGAGGAAGTAAAGTCGCACCCACTTGGATTCCGAAAGAATCATATTCCTAAAGAATATTAATGTACTATTTTTTCTATAGATTTTTTCCAAAGGGTTTTTCCTTTCAAAAGGTTTTAATGAGGCAATAATTAAAACGGGCATCTAAGGGGGAGTCTTGTGATTTGGATAAATCCAAATATGAATGCCCTATCCACACACACAACAACTTCTATCTGATTTCCCTCTATATCTTATGAATGAGAAAAGATACGTACATTCTTTCTGGCTACCAATTTTTCTCTTTCTCTCATTTCACAATATATTATATATACATATATATATATATATATATATAATATATATATATATATATATATATATATATATCCGAGGGGTGTGGCCCATTGGGAGCACGGGGGCTTCCAACGCAGTGGCGCGGGTTCGAGCCCCCTCTTTGGCGCTCGCTGGGTGGCTTAAGTCCAAGGGTACCCCAAGGCTAAAACGGACACCAATACATATATATATATATATATATATATATAATATATATATATATATATATATATAGCACGTACGGGCTCAGTAAAATTGTGTGTCTCCCCGTACACGATTTTTAGCCGGTCGTCATGTCACTTCGAACTCTTCTTACGGATCTTGTCCGTACTGGCTTTTTCATCATTACCCCACACGTACGTCTCGTGCACTCCACGCACTCCCGAGCCTCACGGGATGGCCGACGTCTCTCGACGCCGGCAACTCAACGCCTCGCTTTGCCCATGACGCCGAAGGCACCGTCGACGTCTTCACGATACCTACAACAGTCGATGCCGCCTAACCACCCGTTATATGCACATGACGCCCTTACGACATCTTTTTGAGGCCTATTAGGCGTCGCACGACAGGCCGCGTGGTCGGCTGTTGTTTATACCCGTGGTAAAATGGTGCCGGTCCTCGACCGTCTGCGCGGCCCTAGCTGTTGAGTTTTCATGCACGGGGCACCCCATTCCGTCCCCCGCCAGCTCAGATCGTGGCCATTTTTTGTCAGTCCTCTGACGTTGTGGATGTTCCGTATCGTACAGGCCAGGCTCATCATCGCCCTATATATATATATATATATATATATATATATATATATATATATAATATATATATATATATATACGTCGCCATCTGGCAACCATGCACGCCCCAGCCCAGACGCCATGCACGCCCCCTTCTGGCTATTGGCTATGCGCCAACGCAACCAGGCTCTAGGCATGCGCCCTCCGCGTAAGGAGGCCTTCCCCCACTCCTCTCCTTTGTTGGCAGCCATGTGCCCGGGGGCGGAGGCCGGAGCGCCCGTGCCCCTACCCGTAAGGATATCATGCGCCTGCGCTTAGCGGTCTTGCGCTTGGTCTTCTCAGCCGCCCCGCGGGGCCCAACCCTGAGACACCAGATTGGTGCAGCTCGCTGCCCTATGGATCCCAATCGGCTTGCGACGTAGCATCCGCTCCATCGAACAACCATCATCTATCCCCGCCCGGGCAGCATTCGTCACCCTCCTTCGGGCGCACATCGAAGCCATCTTTGGCAGAGATTTTACGGCCGGATCGAATAGCGCAGTTGCCCACCGTCGAGAAGAAACTCGTACTTCCAGAGATTGAGTTCACTACCCCACCCGATGGTCAATCTATCTGTGTATCGTTCTCCCCCGACAAAATGTCCTCACTATCCTCATCCTTCTCGGAGACCTTTGTGCTAAAATTCCAGTCCGGATGCCCTAAACTGCCCTTCGCTAAAGAAGCCATCGCAGGCTGGGGTCTCTCATCAGCATAGAAGGTCGCACCATTGGACTCAAAACACCTCCTCCTCTACCTCTCCTCTGATCCTGACTGCTCCTTGGTATGGGCTAAGGGCACCACCAACATCGGATCCCTCAGCGTGAAGAACGCTAAATGGTCCCCCAGCTTCAACCCCAATGTCGACTCAAAGATTATCTCGACGTGGATTACCTTACCGAACCCATTTGTGCTTCGCTCCCGCAGCACTCAAGAGAATTGCCAGCTCCTTCGGGACCGTAGTAGCCATCGTCGAAGAAACACGCAATCTCTCCAAAGGCAACTACGCTAAGATTTACGTAGAGGTTGACTATCCCTCGAGCACCCTTACTCATTCAGCTTAAGCTAGGGGACGGACTCGCCTCCAGACGCTTGAGTATGACAACAGCATTAGCTTCTGCGAGCATTGTCAGATCAGAGGCCACCTCTCGAAGCATTACTTCAAAGCCCACCCGGAGCTTAGAAAGAAAGAACCACAAAACACTCAATCCCCGAGGACAACCCAACTCCCTATCTCAGGCCCTATCCTTCCCCTCCCTAACTCCCACTATTACTTTGCCGAAAGCGACAGCTACCCCAGCCCTCGCGCTTCCTCTACGTCGGACATTTGTATGGTACCTGACAAGCCTACAGGCATCACCTCCTCAACATATTCGAGATCCTAAGCTCCTCATCGGAGGTCGAAGACCAGCCAAACCCCCTCCCCGATATGTCTCCGCCCGATGAAGGTGGAGAGAACGCTGACGGTATTCCCGCCGTCGACTCGGGCACATCAGAGGATAACAGGCTGGCACAGATTACCCACCCAGCCCTTGTTGATTCACCCGTCTCCTCCCTCCCGATCGAACTTGTCAGATCATTAGGCCAAGATTATGAGGCTAGGATCCGACAAGCTCAGGATGCCGGCTTCCTGAACCCCAACAACCCCCTCAGCGCTCTGGCCTAGATCGAGATAGAACTCGTCAACCCACCGGAGAATGCCACAGGAATCGAGGCCCCGAGCCGCCGTGACTCGACGGCAGCCACCCCTGCAGTATCCAAAGGGCCCCCATATTCCATCAAAACAAAAAAAAGAATCTAGCTAAAGAGCCCTCGGTCATGACCACACGGTCAGCCTCAAAGCTCAACTCCAACCCCACCGCCAATCGCAATCATGCAAATGCTTAACATCCTAACTTGGAATGTCAGAGGGCTGGCCAACAAACCAACCTTGAGGAGATTAATCTCCCTTATCAAAATCCACCAGATCGATATTATAGTTATCATCGAACCCAAAATTCCCCATAGAAAACTCAAACCCATTCAACTTCAGCTCGGTTTTTCGAACGCCATTGATGGGGGTCACGACATCTGGATCCTCTTCTCCGACGAATGCCTCTTCGGTACCATACTCGACTCCGACCAGGCGCTCTCATGCTGGCTCTAATACCCCGCCCTCTCCTTCTGATCCCTTATTTTTGCTGTCCAAGGTAGCTGCGACTACGTTAAGCACAAACAGCTCTGAAACACCCTTATGGACACCCACAGCTCCCTTAACAGCCTCCCATGGATATGCCTTGGGGATTTTAACACTATCGCAAGCATCGAGGAAAAGTCGGGGGGTCACCCTCCCCACCAACCAGCCATAAAAAACTTTAACTCCTTCACCTTTCAGGCTAACTTACACCCCCTCCCCTACTCTGGCAACTCCTTCACCTGGTGCAACATGCAAGAAAAGCTCGTCGCCAATACTCCTGCCTGGACCGCGCCCTCGTCGACAACCAATGGTCCGATATGAATCTCATCTTCAACCTCTCCCACCTTAACTCCATAGAATCCGACCACTCTTCCCTTCTTATTGAGGTCAGCAGCAACTCCAACCCTATTAAAAATCCTTCAGATTCCTGGACTTCTGGAGACATCACCCTCAATTCCAAACATCGTTGCTTCCGCCTGGAATTCGGAGAACAACCCATACCCCCTTATCAGAGTGGCCGTGAAACTTAAGGCCACCAAGAGCGCTGTTACTTCTTGGAGCAAACTCGTTTTTGGTAATATCTTCAAAGAAATTAAGGCAGCGGAGGACGACGTCACTCGTACAGAGATTAGGTTTGCTACGGCTTTTTCCTCAGAGAACCGCGCCACGCTTAACCTTAACAAGGCTATCCTTAAATCCTACCTGAAAGTTGAGACAGAATTCTGGAAACAGAAAGCCAGGTTGACTTGGGATATCGAAGGCGACAGAAACTTTGCTTTCTTCTTCGCCTGCGTTAGGGGATGCAGACATCAACTCACTCTTCATCAAACCTCTGACGATAATGGCACCTTACTCAAAGATCAGCGGAGCTTCCAGGCGGCTGCCGCCAACTTCTAATCCAAACTTTTCACAAAAGAGGTCGTCGTCAAGGATGAGATATTCTTGTCTAAGGTCCCTCCCTTAATTGATGGGCAAGATAATGAACTATTATTAACCCCACCTTTCGTGGAAGAAGTTAAGTCCACGGTCTGGACCCATGACGAACACAGCGCTCCAGGTCCAGATGGATTCTCTGGGGTTTTCTTCCGGTCCTATTGGAACATCATTCAGACTGATGTGATCGAAGCCGCAACAGCTTTATTTCAAGGAGCGCGCTATCCTAAATCCTTATCCAGAGCCAACCTCATCTTAATCCCCAAAAAAAGATAACCCGAAGACCTTCAAAGATTTTATACCGATCATCTTTTGCACCTTCGCCAATAAAATTATATCCAAGATCATTGCCACCCGCATGGCCCACATTCTACCCAAGATTATCTTCGGGGAACAAAGTAGTTTTGTTCCGGGGCAGAACATCATTGATAACATCCTCCTAGCCCAGGAAATGATAACATGCATGAAATTCCCGTCCAGGGGGGTAATATAGCCATCAAGCTTGATATGGAGAAGGCATACGATCGCCTGGACTGGCAATTCATGATTTGGGTTCTCAGGGCCTACGGGTTTTCCGAAACATGGACAGACATCATATACAGATCTACAAGCAACTCATGGTTCTCCACTGTCATCAATGGACAAGCGGACGGATTCTTCAAATCAAGCCGAGGTGTTCGTCAAGGAGACCCTGTATCCTCCACCATATTCATCATTGCCGCCAAAGCCCTCAGCAGAAACCTTAACGGCATGGTCAACATCCCCAGATTCCACCACTTTCACACCACCATCGGCTACCCCCTAATCACCCACCTGGCCTACACCGACGACATCCTCATCTTCTCCTCCGGAGACGTTGGATCTGTGGAGGTAGTCTGTAGCATCCTGGATAATACACCAGATGTTCTGGACAACGGATCAATTGCAAGAAAAGTGTCATCTATATCTACCACAAAGAAGACAGGAGCCACTCGGCCACTCTCACCAATCACACCTCCTTCACCACTGCATACCCACCATTCACCAACCTGGATTGTCCATTGGTATACGGCAGATCTAATTCGGGCATCTTCGATGGACTCGTTAACAAGACAAGGAAGAAGATCGAGGGATGGCATAACGCGACTCTATCTCCGGGCGAAAAGATGATCCTCATCAAGCACATTCTGTCTTATATCCCTATCTACACCTTGGCCGTCAGCTCCCCGCCTTCGAAGGTTCTAGCCTCCCTGGAGGCTCTCTTTGCCAATTTCTTCTGGGGTCATCAAGATGGCAAAGATAAGCACCACAGGGCCAGCTGGGACACGATGGCCAAACCTACGGACGGGGAGGGTATCGGATTCATCAAATTAGTGCATATTGTGGACGTCTGCTCCATGAAATTATGGTGGAAGGTTAGATCGCATAACTCTATCTCGACGCGGTTCATGAAAGCTAGATACTTCCAACACTCTTACCTAGTGACTGCGGTGGCCAACAACCGCTCTTCAGCATCCTGGCGTCGTATTCTTCACGGACGTCAGCTTGCTGAATCCCTTATCCGCATGCGGCTTGGCTACGGTAACTCGTTGCCCTGCCACGAACGGTTGATTGGTAAGGCGATCTACCATATCTCCACAAACGCTCAACCTAACAGCACGATCGTGGATCTCAAGATAATGCTACAGCTTAGAGTTGGGAGCGGATCAGAGAGTGGATCCAGACGGAGGCGGCGAACGAGATAGCCACAACGGACGTTCGGATCAACGATCTCCCCGACGCCTTGATTTGGGCCCCTAACGTTGGAGGTTCGTTCATGATGGACTCAGCCAGGCGCGAGGTAAGGCACGGTGGCGTGCCGTCCCCACTGATCGCTCCTTTTTGGCAATTATGTATACCCATCAAGTGGTCTTTTATGATCTAGAGAGCTCAGCGTAGGAAGCTTCCGACCGACGATTCCCTAACCACCATCGGTTTTAGCCTCGTATCTAGCTGCCACTGCTGCACCTCCCACAAACCAGAAATAGCTGAACACATCCTGCTATCCGGAGATCTTGCTAATCAGATATGGTGCAACCTTGCTCATCGCTGTAGGAAGAGGCACCGGCCCGGGGGCTTAGACGATCTGTTGGAAAACTGGGACGATTCTCATTATCATCAGATCGCCGCAGCCGCTGGTATTTTGGTCCTCTGGAAGAATCGAAACAAATTCTGGTATGAAGACCGCCAATACAACCCGGCACAACTGATCTGCGAAGTCCTCCGTCAGATTCTTAAACTAAGGACCCGCTGCTCCCATTCTACGGACCGATTTTGCAGGCTTTGCGTTAGCCCATCTGTAGCACCCGGGGTGCTCGGTTTTGGTTTTTAGCTTTTGTTGTTTCTTCGCGCCTGGTGCGCTTACTTGTATAGGCTTCGGCATTTTGCGCATGGTACATCAATAAAAGTTCTTTTGCTATAATATATTATATATACATATATAAAAAATATATATATATATAATATATTAATATATATATATATATATAATTTTTTTTAAACAATGCCTAGCCTTCATTGAAAGAAGAACTAGAGGTTGGAACCGGAAGATAGCCCAAGTTCCTACAAGGTGAAGGTGGAGCCCTTAGCAAAGTCCAAACTAAAAACCTTCAATAACCAGCATAAGATATATATATATATATATATATATAATATATATTATATATATATATATATATATTATATATATATATATATATAAAATTTTGAACTCGGCTGAGTTCAAAATTCAAAAGTCAAAAAGCGGGTGGTTGGGGCGCGGGGTCCTAGGGGTGGGAAAAAAATATATATATATATATATATATATATATATAATATATATATATATATATATATATATATATATATTTTTTTTTTTTTTTTTTTTTTTTTTTTTTTGCTCATAACCAATGCATAGACAGATCATTAACTTAAATTTCCAATAAGTTGCATAGTTAAAGCACCACAACTGAAGTCAACAAACAAAGTAGCTTTCTTTCACCCTACACTTAAAAAAGATAATCCAATTCTAAACCTGCAAACCCTAATGTTGCGGAAATACAAAAACCAGTATCAGTCGAACAAGCTGAATCCCATATCATCATCAGACTCCTCCTTTTCTCCACCTTCTCTCCTTCTTGGCCTCTACAGCGGCGGCAGGGGCAGCAGCCGCACCTCCATCACCACCAGAGGAGACAACAATAGCACCACCACCTCCGGATGGAACGGAAGCAAACTTCTCCCTTCCGGCAGCAATAAGCTCGGTGATATCCTTTCCTTTGACCTCAAAAAGCAGCAGATCTATCCTCTCCTCCTCAGCTTCCGCACCAACTGAACCGAGGATGGACTTGATGTCCGCGGCGGAGGGGTTGGAGTTGCCGCCAAGGACGGCCAGGAGGTAGACGGCAACAACCTTCATCTTCTCTTTTCTTATAAAAAATTAGGGTTAGGTTACTTGATGTCCGCGGCGGAGGGGTTGGAGTTGCCGCCAAGGACGGCCAGGAGGTAGGCAGCAACAACCTTCATCTTCTCTTTTCTTATAAAGAAATTAGGGTTAGGTTTCTTTCTGGCGGCTGAGAGAGAGCTATATATATATATATATATATATATATATATATATATATATTTATAATATATATATATATATATATCCATTTAATAAAATTTAACTAAAACACTAAAAATCCCTATAAAAAAATCTTAATAACGTATTTAATATATTTTATAACAATATCTAATATCAAAATATTTATTCATGGCAAATGCATATTACATATATTTAATAAATAATAATAATAATGATGATGATAATGATAATAATAATAATAATATAATAATAATAATAATATAATAATAATAATAATAATAAAATAATAATAATAATAATAATAGTAACTAAATTCACACATACTTATATATGCACACATTGCCTTAATTAATCAAGAAAAATCTTATATTAAAAATAATTATATATTAATTATTTATTTATATACTAATATTTATGAAGTGTCACATTCTTAACTGGTTTTCATGCATAGGACATGGACATGGCTATGTCATTCCTGCCATGCCTAAAAGGCTAGTCATGCATGCGACTATACTAGGCATGCTATATTTTTTAGTCAACCCGCATCTCCAAACGTAACCATGACTAAGGCCATATAAAAATAATAATTATTGTTTAAAAAACTATATGTAAAACACCAAAAATTACTATTCAGGTCAATTAAATAAAATAAATTAAGAAAATCTGGGAGTTTACATGGATGAACCTTGAAATTTGTAATATGGAATATCGAGCGATGACATGAAGAAAGTAGAATACACAATGAGAATATCAAGTTTTCTATTATCCTGCATGTTTACTTGAATAACTAAGTTTCTTAGGCATATAGGTCATGGATAATTTGTGCCCAAGATTTTCGTTCCTCAAATGGTTGTCACGACCACATAAATGATTCGGCCTAGGGAAACAAGCATAGTTGTAATGGCAAAGTAGCACTAGTGATTTGGAACATTTAGTAGGGTCCGTTTCTATGTTGAAATGATCATCATCTAACCAAGCTATGGTGTAAGTTGTAACCTCTATTTTCCAGAAGAGGGGTAGTTTTTGACTTTTCTATCTCTCGCTTTTATTGTAAATTCAGATTATATTTTGAATGATAAATTTATTTATGAAACTAGTCATTATATTTTTGGGTTAATTATTTATATATTTTGATGTAGTGCATATGCTTTTTATTGAATATGATTAGTGGTTAGCCTTTAGTTAGAATAGTTGTTAGTGGCCCTAGAGGACCTAAACCAACTTGACATGACCACATAATTAAATGATTACACTACAAGAAAAATACCTTTTTATGTTGGGTAAAATCTGTCATATATGACAATTTATGACGGTTTTTTTGAAGCAGGCAACCATCATGAACACGGGTGTTAAAAAGTTTACAAAAACTGTTATATATAACTTACACTTATATGACATCTTTTTTTAAAAAACGAGATAATTAAGTCAATTATATATACTAAATTTGAAAACGACATTAATATTATCATTATATATAACACTTTTTAAAGTTATGTTCTGATTATTCACACATAAATCATCTGTCAATGCTTATAATTCATGCGTTATAAAAAGATATTAATTTCCTGAGACAACAGAAATATGAAATTTGACTAACATTTGAAATATTTTATTAAAAATATCCAAATATCACACCATCTTAATTACATTTCAAAATATATCACTCTCTTTTGTTTCACCAACATATCACTATTACATTTCAATATCCAAAAATATATACATCTTTTCCTTTTAGGGCAGCTGGCCTCAAAACATCATTGTATTCACCAACACCAAATAGTTACATCCCTTCAAAAGCCAACATTATTATCCCTTCAAAAATCAACATTGTACCCTACAAATAAAGAATAAAGAGATCTCAGTCAGAAATTCCATCAAAAATAAAGAGAGATTCCATCAGAATAAAAAAGCAATGACTAAATGAATAAAGCGATCTCCATCAGAATAAAAAAAGCAATGACTGAATGAATAAAGAGAGATTCCGTCACAATGAATAAAGAGATATTCCTATAACCCTTGTGACTGATACAACCCAATTCTCAGAAATAGCTTACACTTACCCAATACACCAAAGCACAAGCCAAAAGAAAGAAGACTGATAAGAGGCTCAGATCGACAAATGGCTCCAGAAAATGCCTCGCCATCACTTTAGAGATTCACTCAATGAGAATTCTCATTGATGTCATTATCCCATATTGATAAAAAAGAAAGAATGAATGAATAAAGAGAGATTCCATAAGAATATAAATATTTCCAAATCACGTACATCTTACCAAATTAGCTGCAACTGAGCCACCACGCCATTAACCCCCAATTCCCAGGAATACCTTGTACTTACCAATACACCAAAGCATAAGCAAAAGAAAAAAGACTGATAAGAGCTCATATCGACAAATGGCTCCAGGAACATGCCTCTCCATCATAGGATGGTAGAGATTCACTCAATGAGAATTCTTATTGTTGTCATTATCCCATTTTTATAGTATTATTGATTAAAAAAGAATAAATAAATAAATAAAGAGAGATTCCATCAGAATGTGGATTTTTAAATCACGTACATCTTACCAAAATGGCTGCAGCTGAGCCACCACGCCCTCGAAAGACAGGAAAAAGAAAGACAAACCTTATTCTTAAATAAAAATTAGCAAATTGATAAGGATCATCATCGTCTCTTTTAAAAATAGATAGCGCAAATTGATAAGGAACATCATCGCCTCTTTTAAAAACATATAAGCCAAAAGAGCAAAAAGGTCAAGGAGTACGTGTACCTGGTCTGGAGGTCATCTAAATCCCAGAAGGAACTTATTTTGTTCATGGGTTATCCACTGCAGACTAATAAATACGACACACTAATATAGTAATTTATAAAATATCTCGTAATCACATTATAACTGGAAGAGAGCAAAATGAAAGGGAAAACCATGTTAGTGCCTTGCTTCAGTATGTATAAGGAGTAAAATATAAGTTAAATATAAGAATCAACAACTTTCCACGAGAAATTGAAACGTACCAGTCATATTCTTTGATAAATTATATGCTGGTATTTTTCAATAGGTCTGTAAATGCAGGTACTATTTCCCAGGCATCTACTTCTTCCATCCAATCATAAATGAAGATATTAGGCAGAGACAAATGTAGGAGAACAAAATCATGAATGTTAGGAATTATAAAGAATCTGAGCTCAAAAGTCTATACCTCCTGAAAGAAGCTCATAAATCATTGGTTTAAGAAGCAAGGCACATGCCGAATAGTAAAATTGTCTAAGAAATATCAAGACTAAAAATACAGCAATCCAGTCCTTTACATAAACAGGATACCAAGATTAAGAAATCCCAGCAAAAAGAGTTCATAGATACACCTACAATATGTACTATTATAAAATTAAGCATCTTTTTAACTCATACAACAAAGTTAGAAGAACTGAGTAAGAATACATGAAGGTTAGAAGGAAAAGTTTGAAGAAAAGCAAATGTTAGAGGGATAAATTTTAGATTACTTAAGCCCACATATTATGTTTTGCTTGTTCTAGGTACAGGGAATGTTCATATTCATTATAGATGACCTTTGTCTAGAAATTATAACTGTTCAAGGTACAGAGAATGTTCATGTTCATATTCTTTAAAAATGCTACAGCATGCTTCTACATCACCTTCTTACATCATTACAAAATTTTCTTGTTCTATCACCTACTACTAGAGTTGAGCACAAATGGGAAAGAGAAATTATAAATATATTAAAGAGAAACTATTACCTTGTTAAATAGAGGAACTCTAGACAAGTAGATGCACTTCTAAAATTAGCATTTCATTCCAAAGATGATGTTCAATAATTCAAGGATTGCCTATTTCCGTCTTGTGTAGTTGTTCATTTCCTGAATCACTTATGACTCACATGTTGTCACTTGCTTATTCTTTCTCTCTTCCTCTGGAGACTTAAAATTCTTAATAGAATAACTAAATACAGGATACAAGTACAAAATGATGCAAATGCAAGAAAACATAGAAAGATAACTACAAGTTAACTAGAGAGTAGTCTCATCCATGAGAATATTGTACAGTTAAGGAGTAATACCTTGCTAAATAAACCTAGTTTTTTTTCCCTGTTTCTTTTTTGTTTGTTTGCTTACATTTACAACATCTAGAATTGTAAATCTCACCTGGAAAACACTGACACCATAAAAAGAAATCAATGACACTTCATTTCTAAACATGCGATTAACCATGTAAAGAACCAAAAATATAATTACACTTGCAACAAATTAGTGTGGCATTGATCAAGAGATAAGGAAGATGACTCATACCTAATAACACATCTAGAGAAGTGAAGCAACAGTCAATCTGAATGTTTGTCCTTTGTTGAAAGACACAAAATTTCTAATATTTTCAAATGTTTGTACTGGACTAATAAATAAACAAGATTTTTGAATTCACTAAATAAAAACTATAAGTATAAATTACATGTCAACCATATTCGACTTATCCACAGATCATGACCGTCTGGTATACCGTCCATATACCAGATCCCTCTTCGAAATTTTGTCGAACACCTTGCTCACATTCCTACATAGTCGCATTTCACATACGTATCTACAGCTACAGCTAGTACAAAAACATTTGAGCCAAACTCCGATTTGTAAATAATTTGGTGGAGCTCTGTGTCTTGGTTTCCTTCTCTAGTAATGGCCGTGTCATATGTAACACTAACAAAAGAAAACTATTTTTTCTGCAATCCCAATCAAAGTTCTTTTTAACTTCAAATAACTCATTCAAATCTTAGCTGGTATTATGTCTGTTGTTCTACTTACACACTCCAAATACATGAGATAAATTTTTATAAGCTTATGTTCAATTAACACAGGAATCTAGCGTCAGGCTTTTAATTGTTGCATCTATTTGACCTCGGTGGAGGCGAGAATTGTGAAAAAAAGTTATTCTCAGTAAGTAACCACAATATTACAGATAAAACAAAACCATCTAAACGGATATTAGAAAACTAATTGTAAGATTTCAAGATTACTCCAAAGTAATCGTCTTAGAACTATATACCTTACAAATTCCATCTTTCCAATAGCCTCCTATAAACCAACAAGGAAAGAGAAACAAAAGAATGAAAAGTTTAAACTTTTTTCTTCCCCCTAATTAATCAAAGCAATGGCATATAGAATACATTTACCTGAGAAATTAAGTATGATTCAATTAATTGTAGGAGAATGAATGAATATGCATGGAAAAAGGAAATGATGGATGTATGATCCTCTATTTCACTAGGAAATAGAGACAGAAAAAATGGACTTGTTGAGAGGAAAGAAAAAAAATAATTGGTACAAGCCAATTCAGAAGTTTTGGAGGGTAAAGAGAAGGAGGTGAAGCGAAACATAATGGTAAATAAAAAGCTTCACAGTGCCATGGATGAAGCGGCTCACCTGAAATAATAGATTCCCAGAGCTGCAGTAATCTCATCGACATGTATATGAGTCCTAACACAGGAATAAATATAAATATTTTCTTTAATTCCAACAGAAGTTAGTTTGAAGTTATTTTGAAGAAAAAGCTACTATAGGTAGATGACTTAAGGAAGCGTAGAGTCCAGCTTTCAAGAATTTATTCCGAACACAAAGAACAGGAAAAAAATTTAGATAAATATGATAATTTAATATAAACATAGCAGAAAACCAGTGCCATATCGCCCAATTGATTTAGATTTTGGAACTTATTGCTTTCATCTTTCCATAAACTATCATACAATAAAATTTTATGAAAGAAGAACCTCAAGGAACTTATTGCTTTCATCTTTCCATGAGAGGCATATTTCATAATTCTTTTCATCCAAACCAATCAAAATCCACCAAACAAACACAAAATATTGAATATAAAAAACAAAAACATCCAAAAAAAATTCAAGTATCCCGAACGACCAAACCAATTACCAATGGGTACACGTATCGGATACTCCAAATACACTAGGATAAACAAAAACCAGTATCGACTGTGTCACCGTGTCGTATCCATGTCCGAACACCCCATAATACACTAGTATACAAAAATAGGTATTGTGTCCATCTCTCCATGTCAGTACGACGCATGCATTCAAAGGTTTCAATGATATTTTGAAAAATAGGAAATAGAAAAGAAACCCTAGCCTAATGATAAAATTAGGGCAAAATTAGGGCTTTCACTAAAATCAATGAAATCAAAATTTTCTGAATAAAAATTAGGGCATAAATTATGAAATAATAAGAACATAAGTTAGGGCTAAACCTTGTCGCCGGTGGTGGACGCTACATCGGTGACGATGGAAGCATTTGGGTGGTTGCTCGACTACGCTGACGAGAAAATGCGATTGCTCGGCTGTGTTGACAGCCTTACTTTGGTTACCGACTCCAAGTGCCAAAGCAAGCCCTCGTAGAGCTCCGGGGCCAGTTCCAGCCATACGAGCCCGACTCTGTTGCATACGATCTTGTCGCTCTAGGGCCAGGTCCTCTCGAGTTCGAGTGACGGTGGGAGTAATACCCAGACCTCCTCCATCCTCGGCATCCGGGGTCACAGGAGAGCGTGCCAGACGTAGATGTCGACCACGACAAGTAGTCGCAGAAGTTGCTTTTCTCTTCAAGCTTGGTCAACCAATATGGAAGACGAGGTAGTGGGGGTGTTTCTAAAGAAGTAGAGGAGGAGAAGGGAAGAGGAGAGGAGAAGGGGAGAGGAAAGAGGAAAACCGAGAGCGGAAGTAAAAAATGAGTGCAGGAAAGAGAGGAGGCTTAGTTGAGGTCTTTTGTTAGTTTTCAGGGGGAGGTGAAAAAGAGAGCGGCTGGAGTGGAAAAACGAGCGGGCTGATTTATGATTTTTGGACATTTTATAACATTTGTATTTACAATTGTTATATACATAGAAACAATATATAACATTTATATGTGTAAAAACGTGATATTAGGCCAAAAACTACTACAACCCGTCATATTAAGAGGGGTTTCTAAAATTCTATAAAGTTTTTATACGTACCGTTATAATTACTTTTTTTACAAGTGTTATAAATTGGTATTTTTCTTGTAGTTAGGACTAGCCTAATTGACTCTAGTTAGCCTCTAGTTAGATTAGAAGGATTAGTTAGAAAGTTAGACTAAACACCTAATTAGATAGTATGGCTTTTTCACTAATCTTGTCATGACTAAGAAAAGAACTTAATGGGCTTTTCCCACTAGCCTAAAGCCCCCAAACCCTAGCCTCATGGCAGCCACTACTTCTATATAAGCCCAAAATCTTCTTCTTTCTCCTCCTTTCATTCAAAATCCTAACCCTAATTTAGTAAGTTTTCCCAAATTATTTCTACCACCAAATCTTCTCCAAATTGGTCCAAATTAATCCCATTCTTTTTCCCATGGAGCGTAGAAGACACTAGAAGCAAGACATTGGAGGTTGAAGCACTTGGAGCTTATAATTTCTAGATCTTGGAGCCATTTTTATTGGAAATCTATCTCCAATAGGTATATGCATTCTAAACCCTCTAAATTCTGTTAATTAGTGTAGAAGCATCAATTAGGAACCCCCATGCATTAGGACTACCATGGAGAGGAGTTTTGACTCTTCTTTCCCTTATTGGAGACTTTCCCCTTTGTATTTTGACCTATTTTGGGGAAATACGATAATGACATTTCTAGGGTTTGAGAATAGGCTTCTTAGATCAACTTGTGATTTAGAACAGATGGGTATATCTTGGGCAAGTTTGGATCTATTTGGATTGTGTATCATGGGCATATCACAACGTATCCTAATACGCATGCCAAGTGTTTGACAAAATGACCAAAAGAGTATCCAATGCTATAATTTAGTTTTAATACTTGTATCTATATATACATTAATGTAGATACCATTTTTATGTTTATTTAATGATTTCATATGAGTATTATAGGTTTTGCATAGAATGGGACAAGTGGACTGACTTTGGACTATTTTATATAATTGGACTTTTGATACTTATGTGGACTGTCCTAGACATTGTGGACTGATTTGTTGCTACGGTAGTGTAGTGTGTGTGTGGTGTGTGTGTTTGTAGAGGAGAAGAGGGAATGAAATGAGGGTATCAAGTTAGTTTCATAGAGTTAATGGTAATATCAGTGAAGGAGGGGACCAGGTGTGAAAGGATACACACTTATGTATCAGTTGAGTCCTATAGCAGTGAATAGACAGATGGGGCAAATACTTGGGAACTTGTGACAGGTCTGTAGGGTGTTGTAATCATAGGGAAAGAAGGCTTTATATGTTCAGAATCATCCAATGGGGACATAGCTCTGGTTTCAGGCCACTTGGCCAGTGCCTTGCACAGGTAAGTGGAGAAATTAGTAGCAGTCAATTGGTTTTAGGTTCTGTTAAGGGACTTGATACTTGAGTATCTAGCCTATAGCTGTAGTGTAGAGGATTTCATGTATCAGTACATATAGGGGGAAGGCATATTATAGCAGTCCTAAGCCATATAAGTATCTGTTAAAGAGAAAGGGGATGCATCAGTTATATATCGGAAGGAGCCAATGTATCAGTTATTTGGAGGGGAACTAATACCCACTGCTCTAGGCAGGGATGCACAAACCTTGGCCTTTGTAGGCCTTATTACAGGCAGTTCTTTGACCCGCAGTATGCAACCGGGGACTTAGTCCCAGTAGGAAGATTTGGGGCCTGTGAAGGAAATGTGTGCTTGGCCAAAGGAGGCCTAAGCACTGCCTGTAGCAGGCAGGTACCCCCACCTGTATCATAGAGACTTGAAAGGGATTTCTAATCCCTATTACAACAGGAATTAGGGTTGGGCAAGGGTTTATTTAGGTTGTAGTCAGTTGGTGAAAAAAAAGAGGGGGGCTTGGTTAGTGCATTTATTGTGCAGTTGATTTAGAGTATGATACTAAAGAGTATGGCTCGGGTGTACTATGATAGTTTTGGTATCAGTGGGAAATGCAGTGTTAGGAGCAACATATCATGGTTAGAGGCTAGTGCACTTAGGATAGTAGAAGAGGTTTTGGGTTATTGGGTGTTTATGTCACTACCACTTTTCTAGGACAAGGGTATTTTAGTCATTTGACAATTTGGTGTACTTTTTCTTTTAATATGATGTTGTATTTATTAGTAGTCTAACTAGTCATTAGTCAAGGTAGACACCATTTAGATTGACTTGACCAATTAGTTTGATTAATTAGACTCTAGTCATGAGCAAGTTAGATACAAGTCTTGATTAGGGCCAAACCACTTAGCCCACTTGAGCACCTACTTAATACTAAGTGTAAAGAAGAGATTAGGGCTAGTCTAATGCCTATTTAACCCCTATTTCTCCCAAAATGGCAGCCACAATTGTTTAGGGTTTTCAGCGATTTCCATTCCAAACTCTCCCAAATTTCCCCCTC